>JAQFJA010000024.1:27739928-27753932 GCA_029874485.1 Naso brachycentron | reverse complement strand
TCTCGTCTTTATCCTCCATGTTCCTGTTTCCTCCTTGCAACTTTCTCTCTCTCTCTCTCTCTCTTTCGCACACACACACACACACACACACACACACACACACACACACACGCACACACAAATGACAGACAGAGTGTGTGTATCCAAAACAAGCTGGGAAAAAGAGAGAGATGAGCAAAGGTCAGAGGTCAGAAGCAGTGATGGAGTGATGACAGGTGTGTGTTTCATCTGTGTGTGTTCTCCACTCTCTCTCTCTCTCTCTCTCACACACACACACACACGCACACAAACACACACACACACACACAGTTTCAGGCTCTGTCTCACACTCTCGCACTACAGTGGCGGTGAATAACATTTTTATCAAATTGAACTTCCAGTACACAATTTTAAAGACCAAAACCTCAAAGATCTCTAATCACCTTTTGTTGTGTTTGATGTCGTATATTTCATCACCATAAACTGTAACCGAACTGCTGAACCGTTTAGGGAAATGCTGGTTCACGTGTAATTAAATAAGTGAAAGTGAAAGCAAATAGTCTTGTTTTCACCAACACGTTTGAGGAAGTAACGCTGACTGGCAGAAACCACAGATCATTTCAAGAGTTCTGGATTCTCTGGTCAGTGACAGTCAGGAGCTTTCAGTGGTGACTGCGTCATGTTGGTTATTGAAAGTCCTTGGTGTAACTGAAGAGATCTTTGGCATGGATGAGGTGGAGGATGTTTCGGATAAACACTGCCATGGAGCCCAGAGCGTCCTCCCTCATGGTGGAACCAGCTGGGTGGAGCAGAGAGCTGGAATTCCCACTTAAAGGAGCGGCTGACACAACTAAACTCCTCGCCAAACAGGCGAGTTTGGCTGTATCCTGAGTGGGAGTGTGGTTTGGCAGCTGGCTGCCTCGCACTTGGCCTAAACGGCAGGGGGAAGGGAACCCCAGTGGCCACAGCTCTTCCCTGCGCACCCGGGGGCGATGGACCCTTGTTTCTGGGTTTCACGGCAGAAGGAGGGAGCCTTGGTTGGCTGTCGCTCTCCTGGACAAGGTCCAAGCCCTGCCCCTGGCCGACACAGCAGGAGTAGATGAGGCCTGATTGAACATAGGTTGAAAGCGGGGTGACTCACAGTGGGAGAGCCGGTATGGGCATTAGGGGGCTCGCTGTAGCTAGGAACTGGTGGATGGGCAAGAACCTCCTGTTTGATTGCATCCAAAACACAGGAACTGTGTACAATTATAATTCTTAAGGTGTGTTCAGAGCAACAGTGATCAACGCGAGGTAATCACAAGAAACTCCAGTGTCATGTCGCTTGATCATTACTGGATCATATTTTGGATCATTGCTTTAATAGCTTCAATTGCGTCATTTACGCGATGCACACAGTCTGCTTATATTAGCTTGTGGGGTGGGGTGGGACTGACCACTGTCTGTCCTTAATTACGGCCAACTTACTTGTCATTTCTGCACCATATCAGTTGTGGAGGTCCTACGAAGGTTGGGAAACTTAACAACGTCGGGTCTGGGTGATAAAATCATCCAGAGCCTGTTCAGTTATGCTGCAAAGGTCCATGTACGCCACAGTTAGCATTAGCTAGTAGCGTCAGGAGAAAGGAGGGCTTGTCATTTTCTGTCATTTTACACAGCTGATTTAATCATCCTTTTTGCACAGCTTCAGTTGTGGAAGTCCCAGAAATGTTGGAAAACTTAACAACGCCGTGTCTGTGTTCATAACATAATCCTGTGGTGTATAAAGTTGTGTTGTCGGAGCTCCACGGTATTCACACGGCAACAGTTGTTTTGACCGCTATGTGTTATTCAACGTCTGTTCGGTAAATTCTGGCAACGTTCGTGCCATCGGGATGTCATCGATGTCAGGGGAAACTCAACAGTGACTGGCTGTCGCAGCACAGAGTCACATGACTCTGGGTTCAATTTTTTCAACTTCAAGCGATGAGGCGATGAAGGCCTCATCCCTTGATTCACATCGCATGTGTCACGAGATTCGTGTCGCCTGAAGTGACATCGTGTGTAATCGTGTCTTTCCATTGATTTTGTATGTATTCTTGTGGCCTTCGGCATGTTGATCACTTTCAGTCTGAATGCACCTTTAGAACTACTTTTGAGGTATTTTTTTTTAGCTCCAATTCCAGAGTTGGTACTTTCACAGCACATGAGGAACTTTAGTGACGTAAGTGTATGTTAATTGGTCGAGCTCAGGAGCCAGCGTCAGCAACCAACGGCCACATGCTAGACAAAAGCGTGGAGCGGTGATGCAGTAGCCTTCATTAGTTGTTGTTCTTGTAAGTCATGAAAAAGTTACGTTGTAAGTCACATAAAATTGATGTTAGTATCCCAACTGCCAGCCAGTTCACATCACTTCTGGGGGTTCCAACTGGCGGATTGCCAACAGAAAAGGTGTTTAGTTCCTCTCAAAATGTCCAAGAAGAGAGCCATGTGTGCTTGGTAATGACGAGTAGAGCTGGTTCTTCATTGATCATGAATCCCTCCTACCGAAACTGTGTTGATAACTTTGAGTTAAACAAATCCAATCACCAGGAAGTAATGTTGGAACTGCACCTTTCTAAAACATATGTTTCTGAAGAGTTAATATTTTATGTTTCTTTAAGTTTTTTTATGTTTGAATTTTGTAGTAAAGATCTGGTTGAGTTTGGGCCCAAAACCCAGAAACACGTCTGGACAAAGTTCTGACGGTGGCTAAAGTCTAACTGCTGAAGCTTGACATCTCAGACGCCCGTGTGTCGCTCCACCACCCTCCACTCTAACTTCCTGATCAGAAACTTTCAAGTCAAAAAGGCCACCACATAACCAGCAAAATGATATGTACTGTTGAAACATCAACATGTTACGAGTGAAATGTGAAACAAATGATTTGAAGATCCTTGTCTATGTGTCGCTGATCCAGGACCTGATTAAAGTTTTATCCTGTACCATGGCTATGTGGCAGCGCTCTGTGATTAAACGCTGAAGCTGCACTGATGTCACATCGCTCATCATCCAGTGAGGAAGAGAACCTCACAGTGTTTGTTGAGCTGATGTGCAGAAAATGAGACGCCATCGAAACCAGGAAACGAGTGTGTACGTGGGGCAGAGTGTGTGAGACAAACACTTCACGACTCATCATCATGACCCTGTGTGTGTGACTCAGGCTCTTCATCAGTTTATCATTGTGGTGCGACCCACTTAAATGTCCCCCTGTTCAGCTTCCTGTTGGATAGTTTTAAAGGAAAAAACTTCAGATCAGACAGGAGTCTTTAGTGGCAGGAAAGAGGAAGATGATCAGAGTCTCAGTGTTCAGATCATGTTAATGATGAATAACCAAAGAGCGTGTTGTTTGTGTGTTTGTTTGTTTTTGTCTGTCGCTTTTGTCTGAAGAAGAAGCTGCTGCACTTTTCCTTCTGGTGATATTCAGAAAGCACAGAAACTGATGAAGATGTGATGATATTGCTGCTGGTAAGATGATAATGTGCTGAAACTAAAATTAAAGTAAGCTAAACATGCTGCGGACATCTGCAGTAAATATTTGAGTAAGACGTGTTGACTCATTGTGACGCAGTCATGCCTCGCATGCAGAGTCTGAAAAATGACACACTGTTGTATCTGATGTCCTCTATTTATGTGCACTTCAGCAGCAATTGAACCCCCAACCTCATCAGTGTGGCTGCTTCACCCTTATACAGCCTGACTGTTAGCAGACAGCGACCTCTGACCTTTGCTCAGCCTGCTTGAGTCTGCTGGTTTCCATTTTCTATCAGGTGACACTCAAAGGAGTTCACAGTTCAAGCTGAGGACAGGTGTGTGTGTGTGTGTGTGTGTGTGTGTGTGTGTGTATTACAAAGCCAGCCAGGTGAACAGCAGGTGAGCCAAAGTCTGAAGTTTTCCCCACTCTCAAAGCCCAATAAAGGAAGGGGAAGCAAAAGAGACCAGTTGAGTTGGATATAAAAAGAAATGGAAGGAAAAGAGGAGAAAGAGAGGAAAGAAAAGAGGAAGGAAATGAGGTCAAGCTGAGTATTTTGTCTTGTCTGTTCACTTTTACAGGATTAAACATTAAACACACCAACGATCTGAGGGAGCAACACTGTCCATGACAGAGATATGCAAAGATCAAATGTGACTTGCCTCTGCTGGGGCAAGTCACTTGATGAATGTATTAATGTAATTGGGGAGATCGGTAGACAGGTTGGTGTGGTTGAAGTTGCCAAGCACCATGGCTGCTGAATCAGGGTGTGAATTTTCCACGGAGAAGATGCAGGTTGCTAGTTCAGTGATGGCTGTGTTAGAATTCACCGATGGTAGGATGCAAACCCCGATAACAGTGACTGCAGCAAACTCTCTGAGAAGATAGGATAGTCTGCATTTGACACTGATGTATTCCATGTGAGGGGAACATGTGGTATTGCAAAGTGTTGCTACACCAGCGCTGACTGACCATAAGACAGATTCCACTATGTTTGGTTTTCATGGATAGCTTGGCTGACCTGTCAGTGAGAAGCAAGGCAGTGTTACCGCTTGGTCTGGTGAGGTATGGTCCAGCCATGTCTCAGTCAAGCAGTTGGCAGGGCAGTCGTTATTAGTCCTTGTTGGTTGGATTAGAAGAAAGAGTATCTGTTTTATTCCTGATATATCTCATGTTAGTCAGCAGCAGAATCAGTCATGGTGGCCGATATTGCCGCTTTCTTGTCTGGATTATGCCTCCAGGGAGTTAGATAGCCAAGTGAATTGTTTGTCAATATGTCTCCATAGGTAATGCTGAGATCGTGGATGGATCGATGACTGCCAGATTGCCTTTGAAGGATAGTAGCTTCAAACGGGTGTACATGAACAGACATGATGACTCTTTGACATTTAACACTGACAGAAGTGTGAGACACAGAAGCAGAGCTTGTATCGTGGCAAGCCTCACAGCCGCCACGTTACCCATGACTGTTGCCTAAAAAGCAAGTAAGAATACAGGAGCTCAAAGAACCTCTGAAAAATGTGAATGAACTCAGGGTCCTCAGAGTAAATGTTAAAATTCATTGGAGTGATGATAATCAGTTTCCATGCTGTGTTATTGTTTGATAACGGCACTGCTCTGCGTGGATTATCGAGAATATTTTCTATACAGGCTGCAGAAAGCTGGATTGGCTGCAGGATTATAATCACTTCATTTAATGTTAGTGCACACACACACACACGCACACAATAACCAAAGAGCTGAGCAGCAGGTGCAGATCATCCTCATTCGTACTGCCAGTGTTTGTGATTAACAACCAATCAAAGGAATTTTTCTCCATTTAAACGAGTGAGTTGCATAAAAATTCATCCTGTACAGTTGAAATTAACAGAGAAATTAGCTTTAAAGACCAAAATGATGTTTTGTAACAGGCTGTAAACATGTTATTTCTGCCATAAATTTGGATATTTTAATGTGGGGCTCTATGAGGATTAACTCAACATCAATTTGTTCATTAATCACCTGTAATAAAGGATTTTTTGCGTCCTACCTTTTGGTGTTCCACATCTCATTCATCACTTACATATATCAGGGCAATTGTTATTCATTATCAGTCGTAATGTAGTGTGTTAACAAGCAGATCTTTAGTTCGATGAGAGATGAAGTGAACTAAACACAGAGGAAGGTGAAAGTTGAACACATGAAGAAAAGTGAAACATCAAAGTAATATTAAAGTTATTTTTCTAATTTATTTATGAAAAAATATATTTCTTGATTCTGACTGAGACAGACACATTAACATAGACATATATACAATTCTCTTTCATAAATACAAAATTATTTACACAGGGAAAACTTAAATAAGAAAACTATCCTCTGAAGGATATGTACACATTGCATTGTTTTCTTAAATTAATGAGAAGACATGACTACACAGGAATAACACATATTTTTGGTATCAAATGGATTAGGGAAATTTAAAAAAAAAGAAGCATTAAAAAAACCTCTCTTTGGAGTCCTTTACTGTTGTATAAGTTTCTTTCCTTTAAATCTGAAATTAGAACTGTCGTGACTAAGTTCATACTGAACGTTGATATTGGGAATGTTGCAGAACAACTGCAGATGACTGAGTGGTTTCTTGCTTATTTGCTGTGACAGTGGTGTTTGATGAATGCAGTACAGAGAAAGTGAAAAATTCCAGGAAGACAAACGGACAACTGATGAGTCAAAGGAATGCAGCTCGACCTTCATCCATCCTCTGATATGTTTGTCTTTCACACCCTCAAACCTCAAAGGCTGATTATCTGCTTGGAAGCAGCTGATTGATGATAGAGGTGCAAACTCTGAATCACCTGTAACCTCATTTAAACTGGGATTAGAATGGGAATGAGACATGACCAGATGTTGGGAAGGTCACATATGACAGATTTATAAACACCTCACCTGTAAAAAGGGCTGGTTCCAGTAGAGTTTAAATGAGTTTTCTGGACTCATAAAGACAAACAAATAAAAATCTCTCTTGCCTCCAGAATAAAAACTCTGCTCATTCTGAGTCCTGCAATTCTGTTCTGTTGCAAGATTTTTTATAAGAGGCACTTCAGAGTCTGTAGGATTGGATGTGATTGTAAGGCTTCGTCTAACAGGCCACAGTGTGATGCTTCAATATCAAAGAAAACAAGAGGGAAAATAAAATGGACGGAGCGATAATGGAAAGACACTCACAAACTGTCCCATTCAGCTTTGAGACAAAAATATTTGTGTGCAAGTTTACATGTGTGGACCCAAAATAAAAAGCTCCGTCTTCCGTCCCTGATGATTTGATTGACATCATGACGTGACAGGAAACGGTTGCCACAGCGATTAGAGAGCATAGCTAAGGCACTGGTCTTTTCCATTGGTGGACGGTTCAAATAATTTACATCCTCTCGTTCATGTTTAATCCAAGGAAAATTCAGATATGAAGGCAGAAATATTATATTAAGATTTAAAGAATATAAAAAAGATAAATAGTGCAAATGATGCCAAACATTCAGTCTGTTCCCTCCAGCGCTGCTCTTTCACTCTCATCCAAATGTTATCAATATCAAAGCAGAAAAGAGTAAAAAATAAGTCCTATCTTCTTGTTCCTTTCCGTTGAGCAGCAGTAATAAATATTAAATGAAAAAATGTGTGTGGAATAGATCCTCCTCTGGACAGAAAAAGTTTCAGGCCTCCAGTGTGGAAACTCCTCTGCTGGTGGTCTGAAAACTTGAGGTTATACCTGCAGATGGGATGGAGAAACAGCGGTTAGTCATCAGCAAATGTGCTCACCTCTTCTTAATCAAATTTAATAACACATCTTCATTTCTTAAGTAAAATGAGGAATTTGGATAAAGACAAAAAGCTCCATCTTTGTCCTTTATAGTCTGACATTTTGATCATTTGATGAAGCTGCTGAAACACATCATTACAAGAAATAAAGGAGTTGAATTTAAAAATTACCGTTCTGCAAAAACATACACTGTAATGTCATATTGTCATGCTTCTAGAAATTTTTACATATTTGAACAAAGTTCATCTCTCCATTAAACATGGGCATGCACTTTTTTAAAAATAGGTGCACTTTTCTACAAAATAAACAACTTTGACAGTCAAAGTCAACAAAAGATGGAAATATTTTCTAATTTCATTGAAACTCATTTGAATTTCAGTTGGTGATTTTGATGTTAAAACATCTGAGCTCATTTAAAGAAAATTGTTAATTTGCATCTATTGTTTCATTCAGACATGTTGACTCTAAAAAAGTTATTTCCAATGCAGCACACAAATAAAAATCTGGAGGTGTTAATGTCACTTGAGTGATCATAATCTGATTCTGCATTAATGCTGACATAAGTATTGAGATTAAAATTAAAACGATAAAACACTAATGCATTCCTTAACATTTGTGACACAAAGCACAAAATGTGCTGTCATAATTTTGAATATGACAATTTTTTTTAGTAAATAAAAAATTGGATCGATATTAGTAATACAACTAGAGAACTAAAACTTTGGCATGAAACAGTGTTGATTACACACACTTCCTGTCCATATGAGTGGTTTTGCATTGCTGCAGCTCTAATCTCCATCCATACAAATGAGCGGTGGTCGCCTCATTTGAAGACAGATCTGCAGACACCGAGCAGCAATGGCTTTGAGTAAGACCAGAGATTTCTTCTCGTGGACAGACGACAAGGTGGAGTTGTAACTCTGAGTAAAACGAGAGTATGAATATGACATGCCGGTGGACAGTGTTAACTGGGAGTCATCCCAGAGCAAGCATGGTGACATACTCTACCGGTACCGATGACAGTATCCGTCGCCTATGTCAAAGACTTCCCACCAAAAGTGATGAGATTTCGAGAAGTGTGTAGGCCTAGTTCTGATCTTCTGACGTCTGCTTTTTCTATAAAGTATGTACGAATTCAAACATTTCAGTTGTTGCCCGTCTGCAGTAAAGTACAGCGTCAGAGTTTTCAAAATAAAACGGGGACAGGAGCATTTCCAAACTGCTTCGTGTTAGAGCTGCTGAGCAGCAGATTAGTGAGGATGTCAGGCTAAAAAGTAGCGATTCTGATGCATCTAAAATTTAAAACAGAGTGATGTGGATGTAGCCTTAGGCTCCAATCAGCAGTGATGGAAACGAATTTTACCCCTTTTCCAACTGATGCTATGACAACGTTCATATGAACAATTGCTTTTATATAGGCAATGAATGCATTTTGCCTCAGTCAGAAACTTCTGCAACTCTTCATTGTTTTTGTCGTCATTGCCACAAACGCCATCTGTCTCTGTTCAAGTGCTCCAACCCCCTTGAGTTGATTTTGAATTTGAAAGAGAAACGTAAGTTGTGTTATTGACTTTGAAACACCATGAAAAAACAAAACAAAACAAATCAGAAAGACAAGCTTGTCCAATCGCTTTTTGTAAGCAGGTTTGTTTGTCTTTAACCTGCATACACATAGAATTTTGGTGTAAAAACAAAATTTGGTGAAACTTTTCCAGAATATTAAACTTTAAATAAACTTCACATTTCTTCATCACTTGCATGTCTCTCCTCTATGCTCACTGTCTGCATGGACTCTGACTGGCCCGAAAAACAATGAAAACACTTTAACAGAGACGAGTATAGTCTCTTTTAAAGACATGAATGTACTTCTGTGTGTCCGTGTTGGCAGATGCATCCTCACCTCAGTGGCAAACACACACTGCTCCACCTGCTCAGGGATGATGAACACCGGGTGATACAGACCGTCCTTTGAAAAACTGAGGGGAGGGACGATGATGGACGAGTCACACCTCTTTCTGTTAGAGAGCGCACAAGAGAAAGAGAGAAAGAGAGAGACATAGAGAACGACAGAAAGGGTTGGTACAGCAGCAACAACAGAGATTCTGACAGAAATACTTTGCAAAGGTGTGTGAACACACAACTGATCAGATAAGAGATGACAAGCACGCTTGGACTCGCCCTCCTTCACACACACACACACACACACACACAGAAAGCTATCAAACCACCATCGGGTCCTTACACATCAAACTTGTTCTTGTCCCGGTGCTGCTCCTCTTTCGCCAGATTACAGTCGGCCATTTTGTTTTTAAACATGGCCACGTTGTCACCAACCTTCTCCGCCAGTGCTGCATCCTTATTGGATACTTTTAGATGTCCTCCAGGGAGGAGGAAGGCCTCCTTCTCTCTTAGGCTGCCCAGTGGTGCTCCTGGTAGGCTCCCATTGTTGGGTCCACTGCCGCCGATGACTGCGTTGCGGTTGTTTACCGTCTCCAGGTCGTTCTTTACCGATGTGGACATGGCCATTAGTGCTCTGCCTCGCCGCAGCTGGCGCAGGATGTGGATGGCAGCACACACCAGCAGAGTCAGCGTCACCAGGCCAAAGGCGATGGCAGCAATCAGCGCAGGATGGGCATCACCATTCTCAGGCGGTTTTGGAGTTGTCTTTATGACGGGGTACTCGCAGCGTGCACCCATGAAGCCCGGAAGACACTGGCACACTGGGCCGGTGAAGTGGGTGTAACATGTACCACCATTGTCACAGGGGAACTGGTCGCAGGGGCTGGTGCGCACGGAGCAGTCTTTACTGGTGAAGCCCAGTGTGCACGAGCAGGTGTAGTCGTTGATGCCGTCGATGCAGGTGCCTGCGTTGCGGCAGGGGTTCCCGGCACAGTCGTCGATGTTGGTCTCACACCGGGAGCCGGTGAAGCCAGGTGGACAGCGGCACATGACACGCTTCCCAAGGTCCAAACATTGCGCACCTGCAGAGAGGAAGAGGAAGAAAGGTTTGAGTTTTCAACACTGGACGACATTTTAACATCTGAAGGCAAAAGGCAGTCTGGCTGACAGAACAGGATGAGACAGACAGTATTCCGTTTGATGTGCAAAAATTTCAAAACACAAAATGAAAAGTTTATGTTTTATGTTACTTGCTTCTAGACAATTACATCCAGACTAATCATCTGTTTATGTGCTTTTCGTGCAAAATTGCACCACGTGCGAGGCAACTGTTTCACATAAAAAAAAGAGGAGAAATTTGACCAAATAAACATAAAAATGTAAAAAAATGCAGAATAAAAGAAATACAGTTTAAAAACTTCAGGTTTGTCTCACAGGCTTTCACAGATCTAAACCAGTATGCCATATTGTGAGAGAGAGAGATGGAGAAAGGAAACCAGACGGCTGAAAAGTTCTGCGTGCAGTCATGAAGGACAGTTTCTGAACGTATGCTGAGAGTAAAGAGAAAAGGCTGTTTTTCAAAAATATTCCTAAAATCAAGAAACTGTGACTGCTAGTTTTGTTTTAGGGATTTTAAGATCATCGACACTTTTTTTTCATTTCTGATCAATTTCACAAACATCAATGAGTGACCTGTTATGGGAGAATTATATGCATATCAGTATGAACTGTGTTCCAATCTGAAAATGCAAAATAAAGGGTTAACCACATTTTTTACACGCTGCGGCATTAAAAACATTTAAAGCTTGTTTTTGGTTCACAGGTGCCAGCGAGGGGTTAGCTGCTGATAGTAAAAAAAAAAGAAAAAAAGAAAAATCCTCAATCCTAAACAAAACTTGTTACTCCTCTCGGCTCTCCAGAGACAGAGTTCAGAACTGAAGCCTTCATCTGGAGCCACAGAGAGAAAAATGTGTTTACTGCCGCGTTTCCTCACAACAGATGCGACTCATCAGGAAAAATGTGTGTGTGATTAGAAACATCCTGTAGAGACATTTTCCAGTCAGGGGCAACTTTACACAAGTTTGAGAGTATTGAAATGACCCTAACCAAAAGTTGAACCTATTGTAATGATGGCTTTGTTTTTAATTCTTAATGGTCACCACGTTTCCTCATAAGTTTAATCTGTCTGTTTGACATTCACTGAGAGTTGATGGGAAAAACGAGCAGAGAGGACGTGAGGACACTCGGCCTGCAGTGACTGAACTTCTGCAGATGTTTGTGCAGAACCTGCAGGCTGGATTCGGGGCGAAACTGATTCAAACTGCAGGGGAAACACTCTATTGAATCAGCTCCATATTTGGTTATTTGCTGCAGCTGCTGTGTTGCAACACAGCAAACAGTGAAGCCACAAGCAGCATTTTTCCTGCTGTCAGGCTCACCGAAAGGCAGGAATGACAGCAGATCGCAGATAAGCAGTTGGGGGTTTCTGCACCCTAATGAGGACCTGAGGGAGGACGGGAGGCTGAACAGGGAGGTTCGACTCGGCAGGCCAGTGATAACTGTATGTTCGCTGTAATATCCAGAGGGACAGTTTCGTTTTGTGATGCTAGTTCTGTCAGTGGAGCCGTCTGATCCTGATTATCTGTCTGCTGGGGTTAAAAAAATCTGGACGTTTCACCCGACTGGATGTCAGCAGGTCACTTACAGCCTGAGTGTCTGCATCCGTCTCTCCTCACTTAACATCCATTTCCCTGTCTTGGTTTTTGACATCCTGGTATTCAGATTTCCTAATAATCTATGTTTTGCTTAACAACATTTCCCAACTTCATGGCACCAAAAAGTTTTATGCCAAGTGTTTTGGTTTGTTTCACAACACGGTGAAAACCAACTTGCAGAGACTTGAAACGAACGCATTGCAATAAATGTTATACTTGATTTCATTTTTGTCAAAACTCTACTCACGCCAACTGATCTGAAATCCAACCTGCATGCTGCATTCAAAAGCTTGTAGGAAAATCAGACATGGTAGACTCGGCTGAGGTCATCGTGCATGTCAACAGAAAACACAACTAACAAAGAGTCAGCATGGAGAATTTGAAAAGATGAAAGGGAATTAAGTTACTTGCACGTTAGTGTGATGGTTCTCACTTTCTACATTAATGGACTTTTATTCAGTTATGATGCAGAAAGTATCGAGTCTCTGACAGGTGATGAAATCAAAGAAACAACAGTAATGGTTGCCTGAAGGAAGGAAATTTTATATAAAAACTATCTGTACATTTTGGAAAATGTTCAGCAGTCATGTAAAGAGAATGTAATCAATAGTAAACACAGATACAGACACACACACAAACACACCTATAAGGTACACAGTGTGGTGCAGCAGGTTAAATTGTCTTGTCAAATGTTTTTGTGAGACTCTTTTTGCTCTCAAACAGAGCATCTCCACAGAGAAATGAGCTGTGAACCAGTAACCTCTCAGCCTGATGGAGCCGTCAGTGCTGGACTCCTGCCAGAGATGTTAGGACTAGTGCAAAGAGGTAAAGACAGAGACTGAGAGGTCTGAGCGTCTCCATGGCGACTGCTAAAAAACAGGTTTGTTTATCAGGGCAACAGCAAGCAAAACGTTTGTCAGATGGAAGGAGACGCAAGCAGATAAGACATGTTCATAGGCTCCATTGTGACAATCAGGGAGCTCATCTGTCCTCAGACACACACACACACACACACACACACACACACGTCTGATGAGATGCTTTTAAAGTCAAACATCTCTGCAAACATTAACTGGTAGAAATTCTGACTTTATATCACAAAACAAGAATCAAAGCAAACAAAATGTCTGAATTTCATCAATCTGACAATGACAGTTAGAAACTGAAACACCAATTAAAAAATCTGCGCTCATATGCTGTATGTTTCCTCTCATTTCGGATAATGTTCATTTAATAAAAACATCTGCCTCTTCATCAGCTGAAACATGAACTTGCAGGATACTGATGCTTCGTGCTTGATGGGTAAAATAACATTCCACAGCATTTGAAATTTCACTCTGAGGTTTAAAGCGCTTGTAATGTTTCATGTACAAACAGGAATGATGTGGGACTGAATCTCTGTAGCTGCGTTTCGGTTTCAGAGCCGCTCACATTGATGCTTTATGTTCTCTTGCACTGAATGACACAGTTTCATCCTGCATATGTTTGTGTTTGTGTTCAGAAGTCTCCAACACCGGCTTACAAATGAATGCACTGCTGTTTGTAATTATTCTGTTTGTGCATTCTGGATGTGTAGATGTGTTTCTGCATGCACATAGATTCCACACAAACAGTCTCTCTCATGTAGAGTCCCAAACCGTCAACAGTCACCGAAAACCAATCAACACCTTCTAAATATCTTTCACCAACAACAGATTTCAGCTACGGACCACCGACTACTGGTGGAAGCCACAGTGTTTTGAAGTCGACACATCAGGAAGCACAGTGTCTTTTTTCACACTCCTCACACTGACAGGGGGTCATTGACCTGAGAGAGTGGACTTTATCCAACATCAGACCTCACAGCAGCCTGTAAACTGTGGTGCGCATGTCTGTTTATGCACAGGTCGATGAATTTAAAGGCAAACATTTAAGTGCATAATTTCAGTGGTTGTGCTTTCACTGTAACTGTAAGATGTTGGTGTGTTTATGTCTCAGTTTCTTTCAGCTGTGACGGCTGATCATTCATCACTTTGAGATGTTTCAGTCTGTTTACAGAGATACACACCAACACTTTCAGTCCTGGGTGCTGAGTTTGTGTGAAGACTTTTGTCTTCTATTTCAATTACAGGCAGCCTACAAATTATCAAACT
>JAQFJA010000024.1:27671731-27687709 GCA_029874485.1 Naso brachycentron | reverse complement strand
GGTAATGACTTTTATTGTCAGCACGTTAGCAAAATCAAACAACACAGCAAATGGTGTCTTCTCTTTTCGGGGCTTTAGGGCAGACAGGTAAGAAAAAGCAGGGAATTGTTACACAAAGGAGCAGGTGAGGATGTTCTTCAGTGACAGGTAAGTTATAGATCTTTCTAGTGGAGCTGGCAGGGATTTCAAGGCTGGCATTACAGATCAACAACAGTTTAACAACAAGCAGGTTATCTTCAGGATCTGAGACCCACTATGAATTGCTGAAGCAGTAAAATGCCAAATAGCCACAAGCAGACAAAGATCCCAAGGGGCAAGGACAGAACTCGTGATCAAAAGACAGAAGGTTGACACGTTAGTCGGGGATCAGTGGAAGTCAAGAACAGGCAAGGTTGTCAACAGGCAGTCAGTCCAAAGGTGAGTGCTGGACTGTCGTGCATTTGTAGAGGAACAATCTGTCTAAGAGCAACGGAAGAAAGGAGCTTGTATAGTGGCCAAACCAGGCGCAGCTGGTTGAGCTTGATTGCAGTGGAGCAGAACAGGAGCATATAATTGACTTGGAGGCAAGTGAGTGATATGAGGCTACATTCAGAGTAGCCAAAAGTGAGCGGATTGCATTCAAAATCCAAACTGGGACTGAACCACTCATCCACTCAGCAGGTTACAGGCAACGGGCAAAGAAAGCACAAGGATGAAGCTTTTGGTCAGAAGCTGAGCATTTAGACAGGACTGCTCCCACCCCAACATCAGAGACCTCAACCTCCAACAAGAACTGATGATCAGGATCAGGTACTTTCAGGATGGGAGCGGAATCAAAACAGTTCTTGAGAGCTCGGAAGGCTTGGTTGGCAGCAGGTGTCCAGACAAACGGGACCTTAGAAGCGGTCAGGGCTGTGAGGGGGGGCAGCAAAGGTGCTGTAATTGCAGATGAAACGTTGGTCAAAATTGACAGACCCAGAAAGCATTGCAGCTGCTTGCGGTTACTCAGAAGAGACCAGGCTGTGACAGCTGACAGCTTGTACAGATCCATTTGAATTTTGCCCTCCGTCACTATATATCCTCGGAAGGAGACTGAGAAATAGTGGAACTCGCGCCTCTCCGCTTTCACATAGAGCGAGTTTTCAAGCTGAAGAACTGCCTAAACATGATAAACATGCTCCTTACGTGACTTAGAAAAGATCAAGTTGGTTCCTCTCTTGTGTTTTCATGTCCATGTGAGTAATCCCAAAGTCCAATTCGTCCATCAAAACAGCTAGAAATGTTCCTTGGCACCGGAGATGTAATGTTTGTCCTCCCCACAAGCAGCACCAGAACCCCTCCGCTGACATCACCGCTTAGCTTGTGTAAAGATGGCTGCGCCCTATTGGTGAAAGAGTGAATTACTTTCTGGTTTTCCAGCAATATTATAAAAATATTAATTTTGAATTCGGTGCCATATCTTACCTTAGGTAAAAAAAATATATATTAAAAAAAATACACTTACATTATTCCATATTTCATGCCCACTTTAAGGAGAGATGTACCGGGCAGGAGGTCAATGGTGCTGTCGCACAGCCGGTGGGGTGTCAATGATGTAGCTGGCCTTGCTGAACCCCTAGTGGAAGTCATGGTAATTGGGCGAGACCCGATGATATCTGGCTGGCCACTGGGAGGTAGTGGATGCAGCGGTGCAGCCACAGAATGAGAGGAATGTGAGGTGATGGCAAGATGTGGAACTGAATGGATTCATGATGATTACCGGACATCAAGAAATGGACCAAAGTGGTCTGATGAATGACTTTCCCTATAGATGACCATCAAGAGCTCAAGCAGGCACCGCACAAGACAAAGCAAACTGTGTATCCCCAACTGATGGGGGCTAACTCCTCATCAGTAGTGTTAATGTGAGTTGATGAAGGTTTGTCTGACAGAGAAAAGGATTTAATGGAAGTGTGGCTCACCAGTAACTGCACATCTACTGAAGTCCCCCTTTTTTTGCTGGACACTAGGAGATGAAGTGACCGGGCTGAACAAAATACAACCACATGTTGGCTTTGCAATGTCGACCTTGCTCTTCAGGGGACAGACTAATGTGGCATAGTTGTATGGGCTCAGGATTGCTGATCTGTGGCTTTGGGGGAGATGCAGGGTCAATGGAGCTGGGAGTGGCACCCTGTGATAGACTGGCGGAAGGTTAGTGGCAAGCTCAATGACACCATCAAGAGAGGAAGAGAGAACAGATGAAACAAGCTCATCTTTTATATGCTCAGCCAAACCATGCAAGAAAGCGTCATGGTAAGCTCCCTCATTCGAACTACTTAACCTTGCCTTAGTACAGAAGTCAGTGGAGAAATTGAACACAAACTGGTCTCCCTGATATACTCTTAAAAGTCCACTGGTGTCATTCAGCTGAAATCCCAGACCAAAAACAGCAGAGAAGGAATCAAATGAAGCACAGTCTGGTTCTCCCTGTCAGCTGATTTATGGTAAATGCTACTTTGGCTTCCTCAGAAGCGAATGTGATGGGTTGTAAGGCAAAGAGGATAGAACAGCTGGTTAAGAACGGGTTACAGTCCTCTGTCTCACCTGCATAGTGTGCCCCAATCCGGTGCTCCGATGCAGGTCTTCGGGAAGGCGTCGTCGTTGGCAGTGGAGCTGATGCAGGAGAAGAGCTGATTGGGTTAACTAGGAGATGACGGAGGTTAGCTGCTGAACCTTGGTGGCCAAGGTGGAAAAAACCATTAGTGCTTCGTGCTGCAGAAGGGCTCCTTCAATTCCCTCAAAGCGCTTATGAACAGGGGAACTGTGTACTAGGTCTATAACTGGCCAGATTGTACTGAAACGGGAAGTTCAGGACCAAAAAGCAGCACACCAAAAGCAGGAGTATAACTGGTAATGACCTTTGCTGTCAGCAATTATCAAAATCAAATAGCACAGCATATGGCATCCTCTCACTTCAGGGCTTTAGGGCACACAGGTAAGGAATGTTGGGATTTCAAGGTTAGAATAACAGCTCAACTCACTTGTTTTCTCCCAGTTCACAGTGGAGCAGATCTCTGTTCCCCTCTCCTCTTCTTAGTAACAGCAGGATTCACACAGGCAGGGAAGCAGACGAGGGCTTCACAGTTTAACAGCAAACAGGTCAACTTCAGGATCCGAGACTTACTATGAAATGTGAAGCAGCAGAATGCCAAACAGCCACAGACAGAGACCATGAGGGGCAAGGACAGAACTCAAGATCAAAGACAGAAGGTTGAGACATTACCAGGGGATTGGTAAGAGGTGGAAGTCAAGAACAGGCAAAGTTGGCAACAGGTGGTCAGGACAAGCGTATGCGCTGGATAGTTGTGTATAATGCAGAGAAGCAATCTGGACAAGAGCAGTAGGAGAGAGGAGCTTATATAGCGGCCAAACCAGGTGCTAGTTGAGCTTGATTGCAGTGGAGCAGAGCAGGAGTGTGTGATTGATCTGAGGCTGCATTTAGAGTTGTCAACAGTGAGCGGATTGCATTCAAAATCCAAACTGTGACACATGAAGCACAGATTCATTCATCAGTTGTCTTTATTTGCAGGCATATAACCTTTGTTAACTTTATTGAACAAATCACCACTGTTGTTTAACTGATGAAGACAGTCTCACCTTTCAAAACCCTCCTCACAGTTTTTTTTTATCCATCTTCTGTTACTATTAGGACCCATCAGGAGACACCAGAGCCCCCTGAACCCAGCTGTGTGTCAATGAATAGTGACCGGACAAAGTCTGAACATGTCACAGTCACTGGTGGGGGCTCTTCCTCTGGAAGAAGGTAAGAACTTATTGACATTTGTGATTTACAGATTGCATGTCTAACAGTGACACTTCCAGACAAGTTTTTCTGAGTCTGTAATTCTCATTCTGTTTCTCTCAGGATCCATGAAGAGAGACCAGAGTGCCATGAAGGCAGCTGTGTGTCCATGAAGAGTGATCGCTCTATGCCCCATCCTATTGCTTTTCAAGATGGACACAACTCAACTGATATAAAGTAAAGTTTTAACACTATGGTGGAAACAGATAGTGCCTTATCTGGGCAGTTTGTGTTTTATTTGGTGCTGTCACAGTCAACACGTTAATAAAGCGTTGACGCAAAGTTATTTCACCGCTGTTCATTTTTTTAAACATTCAATCAAAGCACACACGTTATGGCCTGTAGTATGGGAAATCAGAAAGTGATGCAACCACCACCATAGCCTTCCAGGCTAGCTCCGTTAGCACACTGTACATCGCTCGAATAACTGCGTAATTCCATTTTCTGACACCAGTCTGTATTATACTTGGACACTATTATAATGTGTTCCGACTCCCGAATGTAGGGTGAGTGTTTAATATGGCAAGACTGAGGGGGCTGTTGTTATTGCTCATAGCAACCACATTATGAGCAATGGAGAATAGATCACAACAGACTAAACACAGCAGAGCACCGAGTGCTTGATCAAAATATATATCAGTGTTTTTTATTGTTTTGGATAGCTGCAATAATAATAAACATACATTTGCATAAAACAAGCATATTTGTCCGCTCTCATGTTGAGAAGCGTATTAAAAAGTTGAAAATTATCCCTTTAAGGTACATTTAGATCTGAATAAAAAGATGTGCGATTAATTTGTAACTAATCACGATTAATCACAGAATTTTACAGTGATTAACTGGAATAAATTTTTTGATCAATTGACAGTGCTAGTTTTATTGCTTCCCTGCACTACACATTTAGTATCATGTCACCTTTATGCTCATGACACATATAGTTTGTGTGTTCTCACATCTGGGCTAATAGAACATGAGATGGTGCAGGGATGCAAAATTCAAAACTTTTCTTGATGGATTATTGGACTGAGTAACAATCAGTAACCAGTTAATTACTTGAAAAACATTACACAAACACAAAATGCCCCCATAAGGTGTTTCAAACCACTGCTGTGGCCCATAATCACCATAATGCCTATTTATTCAAACCTGCGATAACCTCTCTTGTATTCCTCCCATGACGTAAGGTATTAAAACAATAATGGAAATAGACATGTATTTGTGTCAGCGTTTTGGGTTATTCTTCTCTTTTTTTTTGTCATTCTCTGTTCTGACATCCAGGAGCCATGAGGGGAGACCAGACACCCCTGAGCCCAGCTGTGTGTCCATGAAGAGTGACCGCTCCATGCGTCATCCTATTGCTTTTCAAGATGGACACAACTCAACTGATACAACGTAAAGATTTTCACACAATGATAGAAACAGAAAGTGCTTAACTTTCTTCTTCTTTTTATTTGCTTCCCTGCTGTTCACATTTGGAATCACAGCCACCTGCAGTTGCTATGAATGTGTATCATGTCACTTTCAGGCTCACGACACATAGTTTGTACAACGGAGTATCAGGGCCACACTGAGAAAAAAAAAAAGAAACTTCAAGAATGAAGTCATAAATTTACAAGAAAAAAGTCATAAATTCATTAGAATAAAGTTGTAATTTTAGTCTCTGTTATTTTTAGAGGAGAAATATCAGAAGACCAGTTCCCCGTGTCAAAATGGGGAAAACAGAGCACTTTGTGAAGTTGTACTTCAGTATAGGTTTCACATATAAGGAAATACTTTTGACACATCAGCACCACACTATCATCATTATCAGGACTTATATGTAAAAAAAACCAGCACCCTGGATAACTACAAATAACAAAATACAAATAATAACACAATACAAATAATAAGTTAAACAGCTAATGTCTTGCTCGTAACATCATAACATCTCCTCAATATTTATTATTGAGTTAAAGGAGCAGCTATGGCTCTGTGCTTGTTAAACTGGAGGGGGTTTAATGGAGAATGAGGATGTCCAATCAGGTTTGCCCACAGCTTAATCTCACACTTTTCAACCTTTGATTTTGGGAAGGGAAAGAACATAAAGCTCCTTCAAACTTCGCAGAATAATGAGCGTCAATATTAAAAGTGCCCAAGATACAACGTTTAACCACAAAGTTGAAATCCGCAGAACCAGCCTGACACTGAAGACAATGTGAAAAGATTGCATGTGTTTCAGTAAAGTATAGATAGTTGTCAACCCCGCAGCGCTAGGACCCTGGCCAGAGCGGGCAGATGCTTAGGTATGATTGGCCAGTTTGAGTTTTAGGGCAGAACTTAGAGAAAGTTGTGGTAAAAAATGTACACACAGAAGAAGAAGAGGATGCGATGTTATGTAGAGTTGAAAGGAAAACTAGGACAAATTAATGCCAATTTCCCATTGAACCCTCCACAGTTTAAAAAGCACAGAGCTACGTCTGCCCCTCTGAAGCCTGATTTATGCCTCTGCATTGCCTCTGCAACTTACAGTGTAACCTACGCAAGAGGCCTACGCCGTTCTGAGCATTTATACTTGTGCGCTGGCTGACACAGTTGTTTTACCGAAGATGTTGAGCAGATGGCCGTTGTAACCACACACACTTCAGCTCGCACCTTTGTTTCTGGGCTGAGAAGAGTGGAGAGAGGGCTGCCTATCCACATACAGAAAGGTTTGAACTACTTTTTTCGCTCAGGCAGCTTTTATTAACAGCAGGTTGTGCAGCAGCAGCTCTCTCTCCTCTCTCTCACCCAGAGACACACCAACAGCTCAGCGACTTCAGGGCTCCATTTCACATTTCCCAGGTTTAGGGAAAACTCCAAGTCTGTTAATCCTGAAATGAGGAAAACTCGTGTTTTCTGTTTCATAAAATGAGGTAAGTCAAACCCAAGAAAGAGGATTAACTCCAGCCCCTTTTTACAAAAAGTGGTAACTTAAGTTCTGTCAACCTCTTTTAGCACCAGAAACACTGTTTCATTTCCTTTTTCGTTCATTCAGTCTGTATGTCATGCTCATCTAAGCCAAGTTTTACCAACTGTTTGACCACAAATCCCAGTTGTTTTAAATAGTGTGTTAGTCATACTAAAGAAAAGGCACTTTTGTGTTGAACATGCTGTGTCCTTTTGACGAGGATTTTATAGATGAACAGGCCACATTAAGGCGCAGGGATTAACAAATAGCTAATTTCAGGAGATGGTTTTGACACTGAAGATGTTTTGTCATTTCCAGATCATGACCTGTTGTGATACCATGACTATTTGTCTATTATATATCTGCAAAATCCTATCCGTCATCTCATCACCAACATCTCTCAAATGTTAATTTGATCAGGCCTAATTAATTAAGTAAACGGGATAAAGGTGAGAGGTCATATGTGTGAAAAAAACATGTCAAGGATAAGAGTGCACATTACAACAGCCACTGATTGATTTTTATTTTTTTAAATAAATATGAGCAAAGCAATATTAATATTAAATATATATTTATTAAGTGAGGTACCACCATGAGCCTGTTATGCCTGAGCCTTACCTGTTTAAACTGTAATCTTGTATTTTATTTCCAAGTCCGCCATATGCGCAGACTTGGAGGCAGGGTTAGACTCAGAGTTTGGTGAATCTCCTTTATGAAAAGGTCCCCTGAGGAAGAGTTTAACCATATAATAACTGCAGCAGATCGGTCAGTGGGATTGTAACAGCAGTGAAGACAGAGTGTCTTGTTTAAGGCCCACAATACAAGTCACAATTCCAGGCAGCACCACCACTAAGCACCAGATGAGAAGCCGTAAAATGTGAGTCCACCAAGCGGACTGGTCACAGTCATGGATCCATGGTCACAATGCAACTGAAGTCCATAAAACCATGAAGTCAAAAGTTGTGAAATACGGTACACCGGTAGAGGGTTATGCCAAGAGGCCATGGCGCAAATTTGACAGTGATTAGCCAGAAGGGGGTGCTGTAGCAAATAGTTGAAAATGCAAACTTTGAACAGGGATATCCCATGCCCCATTTGACCTAGAGTCATGGAACTTTGCTCACATATTCCATTAATCAAAGGAACAATTATGTCTCAAGGACCCATAAATTACAGATTTATAAATATAAATAAGGTAGGTGGAAAGCTGTCATTTGAAAAAGGGAATACTTGCCAGAATAACTGCCAGTCCAAAGCTTGAGGGAATTATATTAATTATTTTTAGCACAGTGCTACATTACAAAAAAATACAAAACTCCTTAGAGTAAAATGTCTGCCCTGCTCTCTGCTATAAACACATTAGTGACTTTGCAAATGTAACAATTGCTGTTAGCGGGCAGCTGTTCTTGTGTCTCTGGGTCTCCTTTACATGCAGACAGGTATGAAACTCTAATGGAAACAGATGTGCTGTTATCAGAGTTTAGAACTATCCTCGCCTTTATTCCTTATTTTTTCTACCCTTGACACTCAGGATCCATGAGCAGAGACCAGACTCTCCTGAGCGCACTTGTGTGTCCATGGCGAGTGACCGCTCCATGCGTCATCCTATTGCTTTTCAAGATGGACACAACTCAACTGATATGAAGTGTGTGTCCATGAGTGACCAGTCAAAGTCTAAACCTCCAGCATTCACAGATGGAAGCCCTTCTTCTGAAAAGAGGTAGCAATTTAAAAGTGACTACGCAAAGAAAATAAGTAGTCAGATTCTCAGTCATAAGGTGTAGAAATAGAACAGTTCCTTTTATTTTCACATCCAAAATGTAACATACAGTTATGAATGTGGTATTTACATTGCTTCATCCCCCTCTACCATAGCTTAACAATACTTTAACCACTTGTATCTTAGTGTGCACATTAAAACACTTCATAATCGAATTCTCTTCAGACACCTTCGGGACAAGTCGGATGCTGCCTGTGTTCAGTCTGCTCAGAAGCATCAACCAGAGCTGGACTCCATATTTACAGTATGTGAACATGCAACAAAAATAATCAAAAACATCCACTCTGCCCTCACCCAACACATTACGCAACACTGCTTTGACGACGCATTCTTTAAATTTAGCATAAAATTTTGATTTGTATTATTTTCTGTTCCAGTTGCTTGAGGAGAACATTGTTACCTTTGTGAAGAACGAGTTGAAGACGATCCAGAGGGTTTTGAGTCTGGATTCCCCAGAGGGTGTAGAGGTTGTAAACGAGGATGAGGAGGTGGGAGAAAGTAAGGGGGAAAAGAAGAGGAGGAGGAGCAGCAGAGCAGCATTATTAAAAATCACACAGCACTTCCTGAGGGATATGAAGCAGGAGGAGCTGGCCAATTCTCTGCATAGCAGTAAGACACTTTAACATGGTAAAAAGGAATAACGGCAGGTGAATGGGAGAGGCATCCTCCCATACATGTCTTATATCGCAACTATAACTGGCTAGTCTAGTTAAAGCCTGCAAATATACAAGTTATCCAGCTTGTTGCCAGCAGACAGTATGCAGCCCAACCCACCAAACAAACTAAACACAACTAACTAACATTAGCAACACTAACAAGTAGGCCTTCGAACTTTTCTTTGTATCAAACCCAGCTGACACAATCAGCTAACAGCTACCAGATGAAAGCATGTCTAAATAATGTTTGCTGACATAAAGACACAAAGTTGTAGGCCACTTTTTTATTTTAGTTTTATTCTTTATTTCACAGTAACTATCAAGCTAAGACAAGAAAAAGGGAAGAGGGACATTGCGGTTCATGGTTGGAGCCACAAAGGAGCAGTTCATCCCAAAATGAAAATACGGTCATTATCCATCACCACAGCATAATCCAAGTCTCTGGAAATCTTCACTGTAGCTGCTAAGCTAAATGCTCAAGCTTAGTAGCTAGAGTGAAGATTTGGGCTTACAGAAGGCATTTCGATTCTTCTGGAGACTTGGATTAATGTTACATCAGACAAGCTGGTTGAAGTAATTTTATTTTTGTTGTTCAGAATGCCGCGATGCTGTTTTGCGGACTGTGAAGGTCCAGTTATGCTCAGAACTGTGCCTTCGACTCCAAGGCCACCAGGGCCACATATTTCAAGGATATTTTTATTGTCCAGGAGGCTGGAGGTCCAATCACTGGACTGGACAGAAGTAATATATTTTTGCCATGTAACAAAATAATCTTGACACAAAGGTCCCCTTCCTTACTTTTGTAGCTTTCAACTTCATTCCAAGGCCTTTATTTCATGAATAGACCTGTATCAAGTGTCATCATGTGATGTAATGCTGGTATCCCATTACATGATATTAACCTAGATAATAGCCAGACCCAACAGATCTGGGATGTTGCAAACGTCAGTAAACATCCTGTAAGAGAGTAGCTTGTATCAGTTCATGTTGTTTGTTGCATCATAGTGGACATGTTGGTGATCTAACTGAGTTTGACAATATCTGTTTTGTGTTGACTCATAGGAGCATGGAGCACTTTATCAAAGGACTGATGTTATTGGTGCTGTCAGCATAACCTCTGTCTTGCTTCAGAGATGCTTTGGGATACATACTGTTAATGGCCTTATTGTTCCTGCGATGCACCTAATGAAAGTCTCAGATGTTAATAAGTATTGTCTAATACTTTTGCCATCTATATTGTATCCACCCAATGATGTTGTTGTTTTTTTTTTTTAGAAACCCAAACCATCACCTGTCAGCGTAAACTCAAATCTAACCTGAAGAAGAAGTTCCAGTTTTTGTTCGAGGGAGTTGCTAAAGCAGGAAATCCCGCCCTTCTGAATCAGATCTTCACAGAGCTCTACATCACAGAAGGGGGCACTGGAGAAGTCAATGCTGAACATGAGATCAGACAGATTGAAACAGCATCAAGGAAAACAGCCACAACAGAAGCAACTATAAGACGTGAAGACATCTTCAAACCTTTACCTGGAAGAGATCAACCAATCAGAACAGTGATGACCAAAGGAGTGGCTGGCATTGGGAAAACAGTCTTAACGCAGAAATTCACTCTGGACTGGGCTGAGGGCAAAAACAACCAGGACATACAGTTTACATTTCCATTCACTTTCAGAGAGTTGAATGTCCTGAAAGGAAAGAAGTACAGCTTGATAAAACTTCTAAATCAATTCTTTACTGAAACCAAAGACGTAACCTACAGTTTCAACAAACCCCAGGTGGTGTTCATCTTTGACGGTCTGGATGAATGTCGACTTTCATTAGACTTTCATTGCAATAAAATCCTGACTGATGTTAAAAAGTCAGCTTCACTGGATGTCCTGCTGACGAACCTCATCAAGGGGAAACTCCTTCCCTCTGCTCGCCTGTGGATAACCACACGACCTGCAGCAGCCCATCAGATCCCTTCTGAGTTTGTTGACATGGTGACAGAGGTCAGAGGGTTCACTGACCCACAGAAGGAGGAGTACTTCATGAAGAGATTCAAAGATGTGGAGCTGGCCAGCAGAATTATTTCCCACATCGAGACGTCACGAAGCCTCCACATCATGTGTCACATCCCAGTGTTCTGCTGGATCATTGCTACAGTTCTGGAGGATGTGTTGAAGACTGTGCAGAGAGTGCAGCTGCCTACGACTCTGACTGAGATGTATATCCACTTCCTGGTGGTGCAGACCAAACTGAAGAATAAAAAGTATGGGGGACAAAATGAGACAGATCCACACTGGAGATCAGAGACCACGGACATGATTTTGTCACTGGGAAAACTGGCTTTTGAGCAGCTACTTAAGGGTAACCTGATCTTTTATGACTGTGACCTGACAGAGTGTGGCATCGATATCACAGCAGCCTCAGTGTACTCAGGAGTGCTCACACAGATCTTTAAAGAAGAGAGAGGACTGTACCAGAACAAGGTGTTCAGCTTTGTCCACCTTAGTGTTCAGGAGTTTCTTGCTGCTGTTCATGTCCATCTAACATTCATCAACTCTGGTGTCAATCTGCTGTCTGAGGTGCATGCAAAATCAAAGTGGCTGCATCTATTCAAGGACTCATTTGCAAACTTCCACCAGAGTGCTGTGGACATGGCTTTGCAGAGTCCAAATGGGCATCTAGACCTCTTCCTCCGCTTCCTGCTGGGTCTTTCATTGGAATCCAATCAGACTCTTCTACAAGGTCTACAAGTACATGAAAGAAGAAACGTACAGACCAGTCAAACAGTCCGGTACATTAAGAAGATGATCAGGAACAATCTTCCACCCCAGAGAAGCATCAATCTGTTCTACTGTCTGAATGAACTGAATGATTGTTCTTTAGAGGAGGAGATCCAACAGTTCCTGAGATCAGGAAGTCTCTCCACAGATAAACTCTCTCCTGCTCATTGGTCAGCTCTGGTCTTCCTCTTATTGTCCTCAGATAAAGAGCTGGACATGTTTGACCTAAAGAAATACTCTGCTACAGAGGAGGGTTTTCTAAGGCTGCTGCCAGTGGTCAAAGCCTCCAACAAATCTCTGTAAATAAACGTATATAAGACACATATATTAACACACGAAAATACTTAACTTATTTAAAGGCACCAGTGTCTTTGCACCTTTATGTTTCATCCTTATTTTTTTTCTCAGGCTTGATGGCTGTGACCTGTCAGAGAGAAGCTGCATATGCCTCGCAGCAATTTTCAGTTCCCAGTCCAGCAGTTTGACAGAGGTAGACCTGAGTAACAACAGCCTGCAGAATTCAGGAGTGATGTCCCTCTGCAATGGACTGGAGAGTCCATACTGTAGAGTGAAAACCCTAAGGTTAGATGAAGTTTTCCGACTGTCTTGTCTTTGTGCTATGTATTTTTGTTATTTGTATATATTTTGTATATCATAATGTGTGATTGAAAGAAGACTATCTTAGGACAGTTTCATAGTCCAGATGTATCATACATGGACCAGACACCACTTGTGTCTTATGTCCTCAGCATATGTCTGCCTAAATGATCACCATCCGTACCTAGCGTACACCTGCCTTTGGGAGTTTTTTCTCTTTAAAGTAGCCCAGAGGCAAAGCAGCTCTTCCTCTGCATGAGTAGACAACACCATGTTGTTAACAATAGCTTCTGACAGAAGGGACAATGACCCTCAAGACTGTGGGAAATGTGGGTGTTGGGTGTGCATTGGTGGGGCTGGACTATAAAAAGGCAAATAACTGCAGACTGTCCACTTCTGGTTCATCTGCACAGCATATGTGCCCTGTAGGTGACTATGAAACACGCTTTACAGGAGAAATCATTGCTTTCTTATACTGTTCCATATCCAAATGTGGTACTTAACTAATTTGAATTAATTTATTACTTCATTTTAGGTTGAATCAAACCAGTCTCACAGAGGAATGCTGTGAGGGGATCTCATCTGTACTCAGCCTTGAGTTCTGTAGTTTGAGAAAGTTGTACCTGAACCACAACAACCTGGAGGATTCGGGAGTGAAGCTGCTCTGTGCTGGACTAGGCAGTCCACCCTGTAAACTGGAAGGTCTCGGGTTAGATCCATTTTCATTACATATTACATTATATTATCATATGTGTATTGTGAACATGGTTATCAAAGTGTGAGAACTCAGAGAGGATAGACCCAGATGTGGCAGCCTAATGACATGTAGATGAATGGGAGCGTAGACAGACAGGCAAGCAGGCAACAACGTCTGGAAATCCAAACTCAGGTGATCTAAACGTAGGTTCAAACTTGCTGGAAAGATATGAAACATAAAACAGGAATGAAAATAAATTCAGTAACAAAGACTGCTGATAGAAGGGCAGGTGTAAGTGTAGGGGAGCAGACGAGAAAAGATAGGAAAGGAGAAATGGTACAAATATTCGAGACTTCGGTCATGACAACATATCGATATTTCACATTTAAATGCAAAAGTTTTTGCCAGCACCTTTACAATAACATGTATAGCGCTTATATACCCTACATATACCCTGTATTTACTGTAGGTTCCAGAAAACGTGTTAAGCACTCTTTGGAGCCCCTGACTTCAATTTTTCTTTATTTCTTTATTGTCCCCTTCAGGCTGGTTGATTGCAAGCTGTCAGAAAGAAGCTGTGAATTCTTGGCTCCTGTTCTCAGTTCCGGGTCTTCCAGTATTAGAGAGCTGGACCTGAGTAACAACAATCTTAGATGCAAAGGAGTACTACTAATCTTACCTGGATTATCCATACTGGAAACTCTCAGGTCTGCTCAGGTTTTCAGTATTGTCCCTACAGGAACATAGTGTAGAGTGTTTATTCATTTTTATCACTGATAAAATATTTAATCTGATTTTCTCAGGCTGAGTGGCTGTAATCTGAAAGAGAGTGGCTGTGGATATCTGGCTTCAGTCCTCAGCTCTAAGTCTTCTCGTCTGAAAGTTCTTGATCTGAGTAACAACGACCTGCAGGATTCAGGAGTGATGAAGCTCTCTGTCCAACTGGGAAGTCCTCACTGTCGACTGAAAAGTCTCAGGTCATAAATTCTTACACTAAACAGATGAAAGTCATCTAAATCATTAAAATTTTAGGAGGACAGTTCATCCTAAACTTTTCTTCCACCTAGGGTGCTTTTTAGCCATCTAGATGTTTTTGAGCTTAGGAGATGTCTGCCTTCGTTGAAGAAAGTGGAACTAGACGGTGCTCGGCTTGTGGTGCTTAAAAGAACAAAACAAAATAAACAACACAAAGTCAAACTCAAGAAGACATAATTCCAGACTTAACTGACACTGACAAAACAGGGTTGGTTAAAAACAGATGCATGACAGTGTCAGACGTGCTTTACACCTTGTTGAAAGCATGAGTAAGAATAAGTCAGAGTCTGTCATTCTTAAGCTGTGTACACACCAAAAGCAAAAAAATATTCGCTTTACGTGATTGTGCGATTGCACATGATCAAATCGCTGACGTTAAATATTTTGAATGTGCGCGAAGATGCGATGCGCTAAAATCATCTCCCTTGCTCGTCAATTTGTGGCCATCCCGTTGCTTTATGGGTCCGTCGCGGCACCCAATGCGATTTTGCATAATGCCACTGACTTTGTATGTAATTTTACCACGCCACAGATTAAATTTACTTCTAGTGTGTACACACCTTGTACACACTTTATACACACCTCCTTATATAGGATATGAAATTAACTTCCATAGAACAAAAGGGGAAATGATAATATCAAGTACTTAGGGGTCCCAATACCAAACGATTTATCCATTGCTTATATGAAAAATTCCCTTATCACAAAGGAAATTAATACTGATCTGAAAAGATGCATTTTTTTACCACCGGACATGTACGATCAGATAGATAAAAATTAAAATGAACATCTTACCGCACTTATTTTTTCTTTTTCAATCCTTATAAACAGAAATACCTCCCAAACAGTTTAATGA
Organism: Naso brachycentron; assembly: GCA_029874485.1. Classification (NCBI taxonomy): domain Eukaryota; kingdom Metazoa; phylum Chordata; class Actinopteri; order Acanthuriformes; family Acanthuridae; genus Naso; species Naso brachycentron. The sequence continues at coordinate 27,672,571 of JAQFJA010000024.1, read as the reverse complement.
GTGGAAAGACGAGTACTATAAAGTTGCACAGCTGAGGAATTTGGTTTACTGGTGTGACCCACATTGTATTGCTAAATGGAAAGAATTGGATCGGAGCAAATTGGATGTACCTCTTCAGACAACAGCTTATGGATTCCTACTACCTAGAAAAGCAGGACTTTTTAAAAATATCTCCAAATTAGGCATCATTTCAATAAAAAATATGAAAGTTATTCAAGACAATGAACCAAATTTAATGAAATTATTTATTGATGCCTACAAGTCCAGTCTGAATAGAAAAATTGTTACAAAAATATATTTATGTCCACAATTAGCTAAAGAGTTGCTCTACATTGTATGTTAAATCCAAATGGAAAAAAGAAGCCAATGTAATTCTTACAAAGGAGGAGTGGCTCACCATCTGTTATATACATCTAAGAACTACAAATTCCCAGCAATCAATCAAATTGATTCAAAATTATTTTACATTGTCTACACTTATTGTTTTGTTTCTTAATCTGCTCATTTTCATTACTGGACGCAACCTCTAAATGTAATATGTTTCACTGAAAGTGCTGGCTTGGTATGCTATTTTCCTATCCCTTAAATTTAGTAAAGCAACCCCAATTCCCCAACATCTTTTCATTCAACTAATATTTGAAGAGGAACAGTCTCCCTTTACCCTGTGTTATGTCTGTGCTCATTCTAAAACCTACTATAAAATATTTTTGAAAAAAGAAAGCAAAATATTTTCAATAGTTTATGTGTTGAACAAGTCCAAATAAAACCAAAATCAAGCATGTTTTATCCATCTTATGCGTTTTTATTTATTTATTTATTTTTTGTATTATTTGACAGCAT
>JAQFJA010000024.1:27547732-27567881 GCA_029874485.1 Naso brachycentron | reverse complement strand
TGGACCCATTTTTCACAAGACACATATCTTCTGAACATTCTGACACAAAAATGTCATTTTTCAGACACACAAATCAGAGAAAATTCACTTTGTTCGAGACCTGTCTCTGTCTCAGCAACACACTCTTGCAAGATCTGGGAACCGGTGCTTCCCGCCTTGTTTCACAACAGACGTAAATGGACATTTAAATGATCTTATCGGTGAAATCATGAATTAAAAGATAAAAATTACATCAAACAAATATCATGTGACGCAAAATCCATCTGCTTTAATCCACTCACGCGTCGTTACAACGCTTCCAGAAGAGGCGGAGGGATGGTGGTTCCTAACTGTCTCCATGGGAAACATGACTCCGCCCACTTAGGAGACAGGGAGTGTATGTACCATTTCACACCACTGGCACAGCATACAGTGGGGGATCTTGTGTTAATAACTGACCATCTTTGTTTGTGGTGTCAGAGTCCAGCCAACCTATGTGAGGTCTAACCATAGCAATCAGGGCTGCAAAACAAACCCGGGGAAACAAATTTGTACAGAAAAAGTTGTTAATGTTAGAAAAGATCAGTAATGTGACTGAGTTTTGTAAGATAAAAACTGGCCTCTGGTTTCATGTTGGATGGTTACAAACTTCTTTGGTTTAAAAAATATTAAAAGTATTTGGAGGAAGTAAATTATTTTGGCTTTAAGGGACAAGATCTTAAATTTGACAAATGACTGATGTTTGAAGGAAATTTGTAGTTTGAATAATGTGGGAAACTTCTGGAGCAAACTGGTACAGAAAGGCAGAAGCACATTTTGAGGGTGAGCTTTCAATCTGCTGCAGCATTGGGTAACAATTACAGATGTCCCAAATACCAGTTTTTGGTCTTTGACACTTTGCCAGTTCGACAGCGAACATTTGAAGCTTTGTTCTTTGGGGTATATTTTTCTATGAAAACATCCAAATCAACGAAAATCAACGAAAATCAACGAAAGTCAACATGTACTGGCCAATTTTGATATACAGTGTAAACTAATGTATGGGAAACCCCTTTCTTGTGCTCTTTTTCTGTCATAGTAAAAGCTATTTTGCAGTTTGTGTTAGCCTAAGTTTAGGTAAAAAATCATCAACATTAAAACAAACAAAAGAATATCCAAATCCCAAAACTGAAATCGAATACTGTAGCCAACAAACAAATATTCAAATAGTTGAAAATTTAGGCACAGCCCTATTAACAACAACACTTTATGGCAACAAGCTGAATTTGAACTACACTGAGTGTATTTGAAAAGCTGTTCACTTTTTTCAAACAGTTAAGCCTGAATTTGATATGAAATCTTCTGCTTCTGAAAATTCACATCACAAAGACTTACAATAAATCATAGCTGCTCTCTGTCAAAGCAACTGAATCAACTGGTGCTTAAACGATAAACAGAAGAAGAAATTTTATCAGCGCTGCGAGCAGCATGACAGTCAGTACAGATGCTTCTTCACAGCTGGCGTCACATGCTGCCTATTTTCATCTGAGAGCCAACAACCAAAGCAAACCAGAGTCCTGAGGCTCTCTCTCTCTGCATCCTCATTTGGGTGAATAATATTTAAATATTATGCAAAGATAGGTTTGTTATCTCCAGCTGCAGCGCAGATAGTCACAGAGAAAAGAAGGCTGAAACTCTGTTTTGATTCTGAGAAAAACTCCTGCTGCTCTCAGGTGAAATAACTCCTGCAAGGACAGCTGCATGAACATCTGATTGAAGAAAAGCTTTCACTTCTATGATTTCAATCCTACTGAAGGTTACTTAATGAGTAAACTTTCTTTTATTGCAACACTAACTGCAGTCTGAAGCAGGACGATCATTAAAATATAAACTGTCCTGTAAAACAAACTGAAAGTAACATAGTCCAAAGCGATAACAGCAGCTTGTGGGGATATAAATTTGTCTTAAACACAGATTTTGTTCTTCTTCTGTTGTCAAACGAAAGTAAAGTGGATGACAAATGCTGCTGCCTTTCTATCTGTCTTCACCTGTTCAGGTTTTTCTGGGTGTCTATGTCAGAAGTCAGATGCCTAAATATCCAAATTATTTCATAAAGTTGTTCAGAAGGTGCATCTGTTTAACATGTTTAAAGGTTTGGCCTCAGCCTTTCTGCTTCAGTGATTCTCAAGATCAGTTTTTTCTCCTAGCTGCTTGTTGCACAAAGTCATTATCTTTGGTACAATCATTTCAGAAAAGCATCTGACTGGCTGCCTGTTGTCATAAGTGGAATTTAATTACATGATTTTCAGTGCAGGAGTCGCTCCAACTTTGACAATATCTTGACAAGTTTAAGCGGAGACATGAGACTTTTGCATGTGTTAAAATCTATGGTCATTGTTAACTCACTGCAAGTAGCTGTTTGCATTATTTAGCTACAAGGGGCCCACAACACTGAAAAGTTGAAGCCATAAAGCAACTGCATGAAAGAGTGACCAAATATGCAGAGAAACGCAGAAGAAGTACAGATTGGCCAAACCAAAGTGAATGCTGTCAGTCAGCTTGGTGTTCCAACTTAAGCACGTGTTGCTAATGGTGTACAGCTAAGGCCACCTTCACCGGTGAGCAGCCCTACTAAAAACAGAAAGGTCTTTCCTTTGTGTCTTCAAAGTATGTCTGCGTTTACACGAACAACTGAAAGCGCTGTAGTATGCAGGACAGGCCAGTAGTTGGCGGTGTAACTTTGTGATGACGTACCATCAACACTGCTTTAAGTCATTTACTTCCTGTTGCTGCTAAGCCCTAAGCAGCCACAAGTTAAAGAAATTCAACCGTAGTAGTTGACTTCTAAAATTATTCTATGAGCATTTAAATTGACCTCAACAGACTGTGGCCATATTCGACTTGCTTTCGGTGCACTGTGGAGTGTTTAATTGGAGTTTGGTAATGGCTAGAGCGAAATGCATTGACTTGCACTAGCATTAGCATTAGCGTAGTCACCGCTGTCACAGGCTTTGCAGTTTGCCAGTTTACACAGCTGGAAAGAAGGTTGTAGTTTGAAAAGATTCCACTCTGAAACCTGGTTTCAAACGCTTACAGTTTCAGGTGTGCCAGCACGCCGTTGTCATGTAAAAGGAAGGATGAACCGCAACAAAAGTGTTTTGTTTGATGTGAAATATTGCGCTGCGTAAACTGCCCCTAAATGTTTCTGGGCAGAACTCTTGCATGTAAACTCTGGATTGGCATCTTATGCACCAGCCTTCATATTGTGTGGTCTGCATGTGGCTGTGTGCATCAGATCGTGACCATACTTGAAGGTTTGGCATATTTAACCAAAAGTTAAATTTAGTCTGACATGATCAGCTGCTCTCTGAATCAATGGACTTTTGCATGTCAGCTCTTTTATGACTGCTCAAGCCACTTGATTCTAACACTGAAAACAGCTGGAGTTACATGTTTTCTGACCAAGTTGTCAGTGGCAGTAAAGATTCTAAATAGGTGTCTTAGATTAAAGCTGCAGAAACAGAGAATCTGGCTTTCACTCGTTCACATGCAGGACAGGACTGATGTTCATGTTCTGAGGATGTGCACTGGATGTTGATGTGTGTTGTCCTGCTGTGAGCAGCTCGCTCTCTTTGTTTGCCAGATATCTTCGTTCACATGTAAACCTGTGTGAGAGCTTAGCGTGCAGCCTCTTCTGATCCCTCTGATGGATTTAACAGGCTTAAATCAAGTGTCATGTAATTTGAAACTTTATTGCTCCCTGCAGGGAAATCCGCTTTTCTCTTGACCCTCCACTCTCAGAGACCAGAGGTCGGAGGTCAAGGTCAGCTGCAGAGTTAAGGTTGTGCTCAAAGACATGCTGGCAGGGAGGTGCTGCAGGTGACTGACGGGCAGTTTCTCTAACGTTACATCATCCTGCAATCATGCCAGTGTTTAAAAAGAACAATCTGTGATTTAAATAAAAGAATGAGCTCCAAACACCTGCAGTCACTCTGAAACTACAGATCAGTGGTTGCACAACTTTTTAAGACAACATCGCTCCTTTCATTGTGCAGAAGTTTTTATTTTTTCCCAGTGTGTGAAAGCCAGATTCCCTTTTCCATGAAAAGCAATAATCAGAGTAGCTGTCACTGTTTACTGACTTGAGTAGTTCTTGCCAGCTCAGGCTTAATTGCCTCACACTCGGACTCATGGTGCAACAGAAAGCCATCATGTCATCAGTTTTATCTGTGGTATAACTAGACATTCAGCAAAGGTAGATTAATATATTGATGTTTATGTTTATTCAACTTTGATGTGTTTAAAAAGCTGTTCAATTAGACTAAAACTTTGTGAGGCTGCACAACATGACAGTTCACTGAAGTCATCTTCTATGAAGAAATATTATCTTATTTTGTTGTTGAATGTTTCAGTGTCACTGTGTAGAATGTTGTATGTAATGAGCATCATGAGCTGTCCCACACAAGAAACGTCCACTTATACACTAGAGTTCGGAGTATTTATAGCATGTGAATGTTTCTGAAAACAGAAATGATTCTGAGCAAGTTCTTCATCAGACTGCATCGCTTCTCACCTTCAGATCCCTTATCATTATTATGGAGGAAAATAATAATGCAGTATTTGCTTCAATGGCCTGGCTGTGCATTATTATGTGTTTTAATGGTGGTCCTTCCCTTCAAAGAGGAATTCTTTAAAAATCCTCCCAAAAATGTAAAGTTGAGTCTTGCTCTCCTCCAGAGCAGAAATGAACAAACACTGTGCTGTGAAGCAGCACACAGAAATCTTGCTCAACATTCTTTTTGTGAAGGAACTGAGTTGAGAATAAATGGACCCGAACAGCGTCGCACATGAAAGCCTTTTCAGAGCATCTCCCCTCCCAACCCGGCTCCTGATGCAAAACTACGACAGCAGGGATAATTAGAGAATTGTATTTGGAAAATTTAGGTCTGCGTGGTAATGAGGGCACAACGCTGAATCAAAAAAACTTCAGTGGAGCTCAGAGAGCTGCAAAGAAGACGAGAGGCTTCAAGGCAGAGAAAAAGTACTACTGTAGATTAAACAGATCACACACACACACACACATACACACTGTTAAGCCTCCATGGGGCCATGATATCTGCACAAATGGAATAACAGCAATTTATTTAGCTACTAAAAGAAGAACAACAATGTGCATGTTCAGAGCTGCAGCAAAGAATTTCCACTGCTGATTAATGTCCCAATTATTTTCTCAATTAAATGTTGAACGAGTGCAGAGAATGTGAAAAATGTCCATCACATGTTCAGCACACGTCGCTTTGTTTGTCCACAGAACAAAAATAATAATAATTACTCTCATAGGAATCTAATGAACAGCTAATGTTCACATTCAGAAGCTTGGCCAGTTATTCTTACTGTGTGAAGCCTAAATTGTGTTTTTTTGGCATTTGCACGGCCATAAGGGACACACACATCTCTACATGCATATGCAAGTGTAGCATAAACAGAGTATGTTTGTTTAATATAAATATGAAGGGAGGTTGTGGACATTGAACAGTGGCAAAGGCATGAATGGAGGGAGACTCTCTGATAGCAGCAGAGACGTCAAACAGGGACGGCCTGAGAGTGATGTGTCGTCCTGTGGGCTGAATCCAGTTTAAATTGGCTGCTCTCCTAGCTCTGGATTAGACCTGGGCTTAATACCTTTACACTAAAAGGCCTGTCCGTTCCCTCCGAGGGCAATCTGCTGCAGGAACACACCCGGCTTTAATCCACAGCAACAACAACAACAACAACAGTTTATCTGGCTGAAGCTCGGCTGTGCAGCTCCACATATCGCTCGTCCTTGCTCCATGTCAGCGTCTCACCGGCAGAATTTCTCACATCTGATCCAATCAATGTATGAAAATATGAAAAATGTGTGCAAAAAGTGAGAGGAATGTGTGTAGCAAAGGAGGGAGAGCACATGAGCAGAAATGATTCAGCCTCAGCGTGTGAGTGTGACTAGAGCCTCTGTTTCTGCCAGCCATCTTTGTTTCAGTCAAAGAAGAAGCAGCTTGTGGAAAGATTTCGGGTTCAGAAACAGCAGCAGCAGGACAGAAGAGACTAATATCTACAAGATCAATAAGATGACTGACAGAGTCAACAACACGTTTGACGACTGATGAGTCACTTACCAAGAAAACATGTCAAACATTCTCTGGTTCTAATGGAAACATTTACTGCTTTTCTCAGTTTTATATGATTTTAAAATGATTAACTACTGGTGTGAAAAAAAAAGACATATAAACATGTTATAATGATTTTGAAAGTTTACAAATGTACATGAATGGAGAGAAAGAGCAAATCCTCACAGTGCAGAAATAAATGAATAAATAAATCAAATAATTATTCCAGGACAAATATTAGAGACTGATGCATCAATGAAATCAGCTTCAGTCCAGGAAAGAAAAGCTGACCGAACAAGAAATGAACCAACACCTCTGACAAACTAACAGCTAACAGCTCTCAGCTCTCATTTTTCCATCTATCAAACCAAAATGAAGTCCGACCTACCCTGAAGTGAACCACTCACACTGATTACCTGCTGAACTGAGTCTGTTTTAGACCAGCTGGTGTAGACTTCAAGTTTCCTTCAATGCTGAAGCCAGACTGCAGGAAGTGTCTTAGTTTTTCTGCCAACAATCATTTCCATGAAAAACTTATTTTACAGTGAATTAATGCACATTTTTCCACCAGATGCTCCACGTTACCTTGAAGGTGAAGAGGTTCTGTGTTCATTCAAAGCTCATTTCCTGGATTATCCAATCAGGGGCCTATTTGATGCACAGACTTTGCCTCTGATTGGCTCACAGTCAGACTGTATGGTGTCCAGCAAGGACAAATTTTACAGCAGGCAAAGAACAAATATGTCATCAGACTTTATCAAGTGATTGTGGTGATCAAAGTGAGATTTTCTCTGTTTTTGGTTTGTTTTCACCTGGAAGATGCTTCACATGTACAGATTTTAATATATGTTAATGCTTTCAAAGCTGCAGACTGGCCATTTTTATGTTTATCAAAGAATACAGTTTTCAGTTTGCATTAAAAGCAGTTACAAAAGGAAAAGAGATGTTATTGCTGCTGAGGGACATTTCTGGAGATACCTCTCCAGCAGCTGCTGCATGAGGCTCAGTCCTCCAAATGAAACCGTGCAGTAGGTTGAGGAGGAGAGGAAGAGAGGAAGGATCAGCTCATCTGTCTGAGGGCGGGATTTCTCTAAAACCTTTCCAACAGATCTCTAATAAATTTGGTAGACAGTTTGGTCTGAGATTAGAAAAGATAGATTTGATTTTGTTTGACATTGTAGTGATTTTGATCTGGGATTTTGTCATGTTGTCATGAAGCTATGAAAGGAGAGGAGACTTTGGTTTGAATTTCTGTTTTTTGTTTTTGTTTTTTTTTAAGCATTTCATCGTTGACTTTTTTTTGTTACATATTGCTGTGCCTGCGTTAGGATGGCCTGTGTTATATTTCTGTAGTAGATTTTGTGAGAAACTATTTACCACTTTGAAGGTTCAGCAGGTCCCACAGGTAGGATGATCCCAAAAGGTGTTTTGAGTTGCTTTTTGTGACACATTGAATCATGTTTTAGAAGCTTAAAGTCGGCACCCTCTCTATTGTAATAAAGTCCAGTTAAGCTGCATGAATCTGAACAAACCGGCAGGAAGTCAGACACAGGAATGACATCATGAATCTGGTCAGTCTTCAAAATAAAACACTTTGTGTAGACTTTTGACTAAAAAAACAGTCAAAAGAAACAAATGTGTTATGGTGCTTGTAGGGTTTGGCAATATGACCTGAAAGATTTTTTCGCATCAAACTTGATTCATGATTTTAATCAATTTTTTTCCTTCTTAAAAACGAACTACAAATGACAAAGACAATTGCTCACAACAAATTTTGCTTTTATTTTAGCTTCTAGGGGTAATAAAGTAAACTGAATTTCCCTTTTGCGGTTAAAGTGGAAGCTGCAAACCTGTCTTAAAAAGTACTCTGTGTAGTTTCAGTGGAGTGGAAGTTGTTTACGTTTGCACTGAAGCCTGCAGTCGTTTGACAAAACATATTTACATGTAATTCTTCTATCAACATTAATCAAAACAATATCAATTTTTGAGGTTCCTAGAATCAAAAACAAGCCTAGAAAGAGAAAAAAATGTTCTCACCTGCTGCCCTGCGGTTTCAGGTCAGTTGTACCATTTTTCCATCTAACACGTCTTCTACCTGATCTGAATGGCCTCACTGGATGGATGTGAGACTGAAAAGCCTGCAGTCACATCTCTCTGCGAGGACTGTGTCTTTGTCTGTCTTTGTGCTGCTGACACAATGAAGTGTGGAGATAAGCAAGCACAATTTTGGACAGTTTCTCTTAGAAGACATTCATGGTGCTACACTTGGTTGGGAAATGAAAAGATTTCATTTTTCACACAAATACTTCAATCCCTTTTTGTGTTTTCAGTGTTTTCACGTCTTCCTGTTCGGCCGTTTGGAAATTTTTTCACATTTAGATGTGTGTAGACGACAGCCAGCGCATTTGGAGCATCTTAAACATTCATTTGGGGAAAAATCAGATTTTGAAGACAAAATCATATGTACTAGACTAGGGAAAGGTGGTTGGGAAGTGTAAAACAAAAGCAGAAAATGGAAGCAGAAAGCAGTAAGACCCGGAAGTTATTGAGTGAGCAGTCAGTTCGTTTCTTTTGGCAGAGAGACTGAGCAAACAATGCCCATTTGGTGGAAACCACTCGAGCAAGTTAATGCAGTTTTGCTTATCATGTGGAAAGTATGTGTAGTGTCTTAGGACACGGACCAGGCTGTGCTCAGCGCTCATAAGTGTTTTGCATCTTGAAATTTGTTTTCTAAAATGTAAATTTCTTTTGTCCTGGGTAAAAATGTTTTGCTCATGTAATTTTGTTATATAAAATGTAATCATTTTATCCAAAATTCAAATTTGTCTTCAGCTTGGTATAATTTTGTTTTGCACTTCACAGCCACCGTACTAAGGGTCCTACATGACACAAAAGACTGTCCTTTAATAAGCAGAATGGGTTTCGAAATTATGCAGATATTCATTTTTTTTAACTTAGCAAATCTTAATTTCTCTTGAAGTTGAGTTTAAATGCATTTCATCTTTTTGTCATCTAGTTTATTGAGCAGTTTTCCTCCAATTTGTCACAGTAAGAGCAAGACTGTTGTACGTAGTGTATCATGATAATTTAACGCTGTGATGCTGGGAAACATACCTCATTCGCTCTTCTATCTGATCTTTCATCTGGTCACAGGATCACTCTGCTGCTGCCGTGAACAACCTGATTAAAGGCCGATCAGTTTATAAACGGTACAAATGAATGCGACTCGCTCTCGTCTCAGTCAGGATACGCTTTCTGCTCCGTTTAACTTTCATCTGAGAGGTCACAGGTTCAATTCCCACAGCAGCGCCGTGTCCCGCTGTCGTGTCCTGGAGTGAGAGCTGAGTGCCAACCAGCTCTTCATAACTGAAACTCCATCAGCTATGTGAAGTGTGAACGTTCTGACTGGACAGGAGCAATTTTCCTGCAGGCCTGATTTCATTTAATGTGACTGATGGGTTTTTATTACAAAATGCTGCAGACTGGCGGTGTTCACGGCTCAATATTTCAAAGGTACAGCTCCATATATCACCTCAAATGTCACCTTCAGCGGTATTTTCATACATTACAGCTTTGTCAGTGTCATTATCGCTGCAACATGTGAAATCTTTTTTAAAATCACTGGCTCAAATCACCCAGTACCCTTCACAAATATACCTTAAATTATCTGCATGTACATTTAATTTTATAGATTTTTGTTAAACCAAATAAATGTTTTTCTGCCCTTATTAATTCTATACACATTTACGATCAGTTAAACCTAATCATGACCTTGACAGTAAAACTCTAAGATTAGTTTTAGACTCAGTTACATCAAAGATCACCTGAATGTGATACTTGTATCCAGATCAGTGCTTTAAATGGAAAAAAAAAGTGCTGGTTCTTATTCACCTGTTGGCATGGGAATGGGGCAGCCGGTATTGACAAATCATCAAATAATAGTCCAAGTTCTGAATTTCTGCAGTAAATAAAAATAGACCTAGCAGAAGAAAATGTTGGTTTTCACAAAGTTTATCTGTTAAACAAACTACTTTTACTTTTCTGCCTCGTATCTGGCTATATATTTGACTCTTGGAGAGCTGTGTCATCATCAGAATCCATTCTGTTTCTCGTTCTTTTTGTTCCCTTTTGGAGCCATGCCAACATCACTGACTATTTTTTATTCCTTTGCTTTTTCTCATTTATCCAACATTGTTGTGACTTGCTCTGAAACCCAACCAATGGGTGTCGATGGACGGCAGAGCAAGGAGCAAACCCGCAGCCAAGCCGTTTCAGAACACACATGCAACCCTTGGAATGGTGGGGTTAGCTTAATGAGACGTTCCACTTCCGCGACAACAAATGAGTGAGCGTCATGTAGTTCACCATAATGTAATGAGCCGCCAACAGACACTCTCAAATGGAGAGAACAGGAAAGGGTACCTTGTAGCTTGTGAGAGGTCCCAGTATGCCGTAAAAAGTTCTGGTGTGCCGGGGGTAAAATCTAGCAGTGAAGATACTGCATACCAATGCATACCGGCCCACTTAAAGCACTGAGTCCACGTTTAGATGAGAGCAGTCCTACTAAAAACGGAAAAGTCTTTCTTTTGCATCTTTAAAAAAATCTGTGTTTACACGAACAACCTAAAGCGCTGTAGTATGCATGCAGGGCCAGTAGTTGGCGGTGTAACTTCGTAATGCCATACAATCAACGCTGCTTTAAGTTGTTTACTTCCTGTTGCTGCCAAGCCCTAAGCAGCCACAAATTACAGAAATTCAGCTGTAGTTGGACTTTTAAAATTATTCTATGAACACTAGAATTCACCTCAAAAGAATGTCATCATATTTGACCTGCTTTTGGCACACTGTGAAGTGTTTAATCAGAGTTTGGCAGTGGCTAGAGCGAAATGCATTGACTTGCACTAGCATTAACATTAGCATAGTCACCGCTGTCACAGGCTTTGCAGTTTGCCAGTTTACACAGCCGGAAAGAAGGTTGTGATTTCAAAAGACAACACTCTGGAATCTGGTTTCAAATGTTTGTGGTTTCAGGGGCTCCAGCATGCCGTTGTCATATAAAAGCAACGAAAGTGTTTTGTTTGATGCAAAAAACTTGCACCATCAAAACACTAATTCAGACCAAATCAAGTGATCCGTCGAAAACGCAGGTTTTCTCATTCATTTGAATGAGGCCTGTCCCTTTTGGCTGTGCGGTCTGAGCTGTAGCAGCTGCCCAAAAAGTTTAAATCAGCGCCCCTTTTCGCCACAGCCAGCTGTATCACACTATGGCAGTCAATCATGAAAATGGCCATCTTTCAGCGATCAACCGCCACTTGTGGATTAGGGGAGGAAATAGAGGACACAACTTGACATCACATGATGGGTCCTGTTATGTTAATTAAATGACGCTCACACCACCGGACAACCCTGCGGCATTATGGCAGACCACCTGATTTGGTATGAATAGAGCCTTAGTATAGGAACCGTAAAAATGAGATTGTATTATCTGTTTCGTTGGGTGTTTCAGAGTTTAAACATCTGTATTCGTGTTGGGAGTTAACAGCATTTACCTGAGAGTTACTGGTCAATATTCAGCGTAATCAGGTTAAAACATGTTTTGCTACTGTGTGTTTGAACTTACCAACAAACTGAGGGTTGTAATAGACTAATGAGTAACTGTCTCCTGTTTATGAGCTGTGAGCTCGTTGTTGGTGTGAACACTCGGAGGACAGAGGTCAGCTACATTCTCTTACATTTAGCCTTCGTCTCGATGACAGAGGGCATGACTGCAACCAAAACTACTTTTTGCAGCAGGCAACACTTTCTTTTGCACTCCATTGCCTTCCAGGTGAATGCATATTTGTCCTAAGAAGCCCATCATCACATTATGATAAGAAGCGGTTAATGCAAAAACGTCCAGATCCTAAATGGTTAAACGAGGTTTCACTTGAGAGCTCAGAGTCCAGCAGCCATTCTAGGATCCATTTACAGCCAAAGAGTAATTGTTTGACAGATGTAAGAGATTGATTGGTGGCCCGACAAAGATGTTTATCGAACCTGCTAGTTTGATTGCTTCTTTGCAGTGTCTGCATGAACTAAATTAGGAGATTTTAAGTTTTCTAACGATGTCTCACATGAGTATGCATTTTTAAGGAGAAGTTTCCTTTTTGCAAATCAAGCCTTATAGTAAGGATATTTACAATCGTATATGATGTTCTACAGCATTATTATGACAACCACTCATTGACATCACCGCTAGCTGAAAACAACGGAGGAGCATGTGCACTCAAGCAATCCGTCAAAAAACACAATGAAAGCTTGTTTTGAAAGAGGCGAAACTCACCAAATGTTTAGTGGTGTCCTCATGTACAGACAGAAAACAGCTCAACATGCATAACCCAACAGTGTCTCTTTCATCTGCTTCACGAAACAAACAGACATTTCCGAGTCATATATCTGTGTTCAGCTTCGTGTTTCAGTGTTGGTACGTGAGAGGACACCACTAAACATTCAGTGAGTTTCAGGTCTTTTAAAACGAGCATTCATTGCATTTTGTGATGAACTGTGTGAGTACACATGCTCCTCTGTTGTTTTCAGTTAGATGTGACATCAGCAACAAGCTCTAACTCTCAGGACCACTCTGTTCATCATAATAATGCAGTAGAACATCTTATATGATCATAAATATCCTTATTATAAGGCTTAATGTGCAAAAAACATCTTCTCCTTTAAATAGCGGTCCATGTACATAATCAGACACATTAATTGCACTTAGCCAACAGTCTGCAGGTGATTGTTGGAATAACTTGAGTTAATGCTGTAAAAATGCGGGAAAAATGCCGAATTTGTTCTGACCAAATCAGGCATCTTTCCTGCATTGCAAGCGGGTGTAATGCTGCAGTGACCAATCAGCCGATTGTCCCATCAGATGAGGCAGAGCTGAACAGCACTGCCACAAGGCACAAAAACTTCATCTGCATTTGCTAACAAGCCGACACGCCCCTTCCAGTTTAGATCTAAAGGATTACTGTGCACTGAAAACCCAGTGCTGTGTGTTCCTGTGTGGATGCAGTGATTGGGAAGTCTGAGCTGAAAGCAGGAAGGTGTAAAGAAGAGGAATATTACTGCAGTGTAAAGAGGGAGACAGTGATTGGTCATTCCACTGCCTTCCCATTGACCCCCATTAAAGCTGCATTAACTGTGGGATTAGATTGTCACAAAGTGAAAACACATACAGCTGGAGATGCACCCAAGAGGCACTGAAAGCTCCCATAATGACCAAGTTATCTGCATCAGAAGCCGTTTGCCCCTGGAGCTTTCAAACTTTCCAATATAAACAGAGAAAATCTAAGCAGACAGCTGAAGAAATTATCGCCTGTTTAATGTGGAGGAATATTAGATTGTAGAGGAAGGATCGGTCCTGACTGGGAGGTTCAGATGTCTTCATGTACGAGCTTGTAGACCGCTGTAGATTCTCCACCAGAGGCAGCTGTTCACTCTCCACTTAACGATGATAAATGCTGCCACCATTTACGTCTGTCTGCAGGTGCTGTTTTCTTTGTTTTTTTAAACTGTTGCAACATTTACCACCTGCAAGCTGAAACTGCAACCCTGTGTTCCAAAAAAACACATTTAGTTACTAAGTGGCTGTGCCTGCCTCCACGTTTTGTAAGAAAGGGAAATGTTGTTTTTATTGTACATAGGAACATGATGCAGGCGGATCCCTCATGTACTCTGTCTTTAACCTCACTCATACTTTGAGTTTCTGAATCAAACCTGCAAGTATGGTTAATCATGAATTAGACACTTGAAGTGGTTTTTGCAGGAAATATTTTGAAAACATATTAGTTAAAATTTATATCACTCTCCTCATATGGTTTTCAATGTATTGACAATGAACATAGCTATTTTAATTTTTCAAAATGTGTTTACTGTTGTTAATGAATACATTCAGTACATTTACATGATGTTAGAGAAAACTGATTTATGGTGTTAGTGTGCCTTAAACCGGACTTTTAACATGCATGTAAACATGTTAGTCTGACTGAAATCATACTAAATTGTATTTCTCAAAGTCAAGGTAACACACCTAGATAATGCAATTAGGAGTACATTTACTTGTATACACACCTTAACCAGATCTGGACTGGCCTAAGCAATCTGAGCATGGTCAATAGTCTGTAAAGTTGTCCGTGTTTTCACTGTTCGACATAAATCCGCTAGCCGCTTGCTAACTTGTTTGTAGCTTGTTTGGCTAACCGGAAGAAGGTCCAATAGCAACCAGCCGAACGGGGCATATCGCCGCCTTCTGCATCAATTTGTTCGCTCTCTTGGCACTTGTATACTGGGACAAGGGCAGCAGACCAGTTAAATGGCCTAATCAAGCTTAAACCACAGCTCGACTTAACTGTGCATGAAAACGTACTGAGTGTCTCTAGCGAAAGATTTGAAATTGTGTCTCAATCCACTCCAAAAAGCTTGTGGCTGTAACAGTGCCGTATCTCAAGAACACCTTGAGAGAATTTCTTCCAATTTGGCACAAACATTGACTGTGAGTCAAGGATGAGCTGATTAGATTTTGGTGCTCAAATGTCAGTGAGACCTCAGGAAATCATTTGTGCTTTAGCTTAAAAAATTCATAGTAATGACACAATTTCAGACAAACAGGACTATTAGGATAAAATTATGATATGATGACAATATTACAGAGAAGCTCAAAGGGCGGAGTCGCTGTATCAGGAAGTTCTGCAAAAACACTTTTCGGTCTATTATTTAGCAGACTGTGACCATATTTCATATTTGGTCACATTCCGAATTAGTGAGATTTAAAACCTTCAAATTGTGCGGTTTGTTCAGATTTTCTGTTCCGTCAGGTTGAACATGTGTTTGAAGCGTCCATGTTTTAGATTTTGTGGCTTCTTTGTTGCAACATCCATATTTGAATCATCATATTGAATTACCACAAGGTCTTATTTCAAGTGTGTTGATCTTCAAACCATGAAAAGATCGCTTGTGATGTGACCAGCAGCAGGTCAGAGTTTAATGAACAAACACATCAAGGTGTTTGAGGGGCAAATTTTCAATCATCTCACTGAAAATCCTGTTAACTGCACGTTTGTTTGGCTGCTTTGACAAACAGGTGGTCAGGTCAGCTCTGGTATTAAAAGCTTTTGTGAAACCTTGAAACTATTAGATTTAAATCATCCTGGCCATAAATTTATTAGCTAGTATGTGATATTATTATTGACTGAATTTCCTTAAAATCTCACCTCAGCTGTGACTGACCTTCCCTGTGAAGTGTTAAATCTGCATCCGGTACTTTCTTGCCTGTTGGTGCAGCAGGTTGAACAGGAGCTGCAGGACTGTTGAATGATGATTATTTTGACCGAAACTGGTTTCAGCCTTCTTACCATCAAACACAGTCTCCTTGATTTTTCCTTGATTAAAATTTGACTTTAAAATGAGGTTACAGGGACTGCGCCTGGTCTTTGCACCGTGTTATAATGGTTAGAAAAGATGACTTTGAGAGTTAGTCAGACAGAAAGACAGAAAGGTCATAAACAGAGAGAGATACAGGCACAGAGATGGAGGAGGGAAGTGAATAAGAGAACAAATGCAGACAGAGGTTAAATGATGAGATATGAAGATAGAGACGATGGCGAGGGAGACTGATGAAGATGATGAAAGGGGGAAAGAGCAAGACGATTGTCAGGGAGACAGAAAATGAGACAGAAGCAGAATGAATGAAATAGAGAGACAGAGACACAAACAGGTGAAAAGAAAGAGTGCAAGTAAAAAGGAATGAGGACGAATGAGACTGAAAAGAACACAGGGGGATCAGAGGAAAAGCCAGACAGTGACACAGACAGATGGACAGAGGTGACGACTGAAGAGACAGACGAATCGAAAAAGAGACGATTCACAATCAGCCCATGTCTGCACCACTCCTGCTCCCCTTCCTCCCATCCTGCACCCTCCTCCTCCTCTTCCTCCCATCCCTCCCTCCATTTTGTCGTCCTCCTCTGTCTGATGCTGTTCCAACACCTCGGGGCTTCAGCCTCACATCCACCATCCAACTCACTAATGCTCCTCGCTGCTGCAGCGTAATCAGCCACCAAGACAAAATCGACTCAAAATAAAGAGAAAGTGAGACAAAGACGCTCTGTCTCGTGTGGTTAAACGTGCCTCAGACAAGTGGATAGAATCCCATAAAAACTAACATTTATTCATAAAATTACATCTATTTAAACTGCAGTGTTAGGATTTTTATTTTCACCGTATCACTGTGTGATTCCTCCCTAAATCCTGCTTAAATGACTGTAAACCAGCGAATCCATGGCTGAGATAATCTGTTGTCTCCAACACCTGTACTGTCTGAGTTACATTATCTACAAATTAGACCTACATTTCCCATCAGCCCTGTTGCATTTTCTGCTCCCAGAAAGCTTTGGCTGAATGCAAATATCCGTCTTTCTCCCTTTTTGTAGAATCACAGATTTAAGGGCTCAAACAGCGCAGTCGCTAAAATGAAGAGTTGGAATCCATGTCAAATTCTTATGTTTTATATGTTTCATATCAATGTTTCTGCAATACATAGGCCTATCAGAGTACGTAATTTAGATTACATGTATATGAGCTGACTTTGTAATCGGGGGAGGAAAAAGCAGTGGCGACACAGTACCCAACATAGACGACTGTTCGAGAGCACGTAAACCAGGTTAAGCCAAAACCTAATATTTTTTCTGACCGTAAAAAAAGTTTTTTTGTGCCTAAACCTTTACAGACCTTAAATGAGGTGACATTACAGCATAGAACTGATAACTAAAACTTGAGAAACGTAAAGTTTTGTGGTTTGTAGAAACACGCAGCACCCACATTTATTCTGGTGATTTAATTGGCTCAAAGAAAAAAAATGTGCATGTGATGAATTTTCTGACCACACTGAAAGCCAAAATCCACACTTGAAGGTGTGCTGAAAAGCTGCTCAATAATAGATGGCACACGCTTTTCAGAGGCATTTCTGCAGTTTCACACCAATAGATATTGTCACGTGAGAGAGCTCAACTCTAATTTTCACACCTCGACAATCACTGCTCAAAGTGCTCGTGACTGTTGGATTGTTACAGACATCTATGGAGGGTCTCAGGAGCACTTCGGTTGGAGCAAACCGGTGCCAAAGAGGCTTTTTCCAGGACTACTGAGGATTCAAATTTACAATTCATCAAGTCCACAAGGGGCCTAAAATAGAACAACTGTCCATTAGCAGTTGGACAGGGCAGTGGCGAGTTGCAGAGATGTAAACCGATTCATGGAAAGTTCTCTGTTTAATATGACAAGCCAAAACACCAGAAACAGAGTCCTTGTAAGTAGATCACATTTTGTTTGCAGAGTAGTGCACCATGAATGACAGTGTTTTTAAGACTTGAGAACTGTCATTTTATATCTTTGAAGATTCTTCAAGGTCCTGCAGACATTGTGGAAGAAACAGAGAAGGTCAAAAATGAGAGAAGAGACTCCTGAAATAAAAATAGAGCAGAGCCGAACAGCGTAGAGCAGAGGAGATTTTTCTGTTGCATGTGACGTATTTTAATGAATTCAGCTATCAAAGGCTGAATTATTGATTAGCAGAACATTAGAACAAGGGCTTCATAATCTCTGTCCATATTAAGCTGCTAATGTGACCGCACAAGAAAAGTCTGAGCAAACGTGTCGCTGAACAAATGAAAGCTGCCCGTCATTGACACTGCAAAGACAAACTGAAGAGCTGAGATGTCCAACGACGAGCAGCTCTAATGATGCACGCAGGGACAGATCACTCACTGATGAAGTCCAATAAACTGTGAAAGATTAATTATTAAGTTGTACTTGAAAACAGGCTGACATCTGCAGGTAACTGAAAAGATATGGAGTGCACAGCGTGGCTGCTAGCCTTTGCGTTAGTGTCACTGAGGCTAATTTGTGTAAATTCTTTACACGTGCTGAATAACACTTTGATTGTAATGCTGCCTGATAGTAAGGGAATGTTTCTGTGTGGTAGGTGGAGGTGTCTGTTTCCGTCCTCAGGCTATTAGCAGGCACAATAAATGAGCTGTGAGTCAGAGCCAACAGGCTACCAGCAATTTAAAGCTCAGAATAGTAAACAAGAGATGGTGCGTCAGTGAGGCAGAAGGATGGAGGCCACTCATGCAACAAGTTAGATAGAGAAGCTCATCAGATCAGATTTTCCTGCAGGACTGCGGCATCCGTGGATTTTGCAAGACTGCCCACTTTAAAGCTGCCAGTGAACGAGTAAAAGAGCAGTATGAGAGAGAAGTTGCATGACCCAAACAGTTAAAGACCCTGTACTGGCCTGTTTCAACCAACATGGAACTGGTTCCGTTTCAGTTCACACACCCAGTTTTGAACCGTTCTGAGTTTTTCCACCACAATTAAACTGGTTTGGAACCCAGAAAGTTGGTTCTCAGCTGAAACCTAAAAATAGCAGGTTTTCCTGGGGAACAAAAGTGGGCCTGTTATATTCTACAGGTCCCTGTGTGCTGCGCAGCGCCCTTTGTTGATGACGTATCTTTGATCCCCATAATTCTGTTTAAAACTGGTGGAAACACAGACTGGTTCACTAGAAAGCATCAAGGTTCCACGAATCCGGAACAGAACCAGTTTAAGCACCAGAGCCAGTTTGGTGGAGAAACTCCCCTATGGGATTGTGCAAGTGTTTTAGAAATGCACCATTCATATTAAAAGAAGTGTATGATAGTGTATTTAGACTTGGCCAGTGCAGTTTAGACACAATGATTCATTCAGTGAAGGATGATCAGTTTCTCACTCTGCCCATCTGAACATATTCATATGGATAAAACAATCAATGAAAAACCAGCCTACCAGTCAGTCTTTCAGTGCATCAAATCTTAAGTCAGACAGCCAGACAGCAACTTGTCAGTAAGTTGTCCAAACAGTCTGTAAGTCAGTCAGCCATTCCGTCTCACAGGCAGTGAGGCAGCCAGTGTCGCCAGTGAGCCAATACGGCAGCCAGTCAACCAGTAAGCCATCCAGTTGGTCAGTTAGTCAGTCAGTTGTTGCAGCAACACAGTGAGATTATGTGGAGCATGTGATGTATGTGTTTACACCTCACTCTCTCTCTGTCTGACGGTGTTCCACTCCCTCGCTCGCCCCCTCAGCTCCCCCATGTGATTGTTTCTCCACCTGAGTGCCTCCCCGTCTGCATCGCTCTGCCTCCTTCAGTCTGACTCACTCGTTCTCTCTCTCCTCTGAGAGCGTGTGACTGTGTTCACTGAACGTCTGGACTCTCTACAGTTTCACACTGTCAAAATTCGGTTACTCCACATCAGCGTGTGACTCACAGATTCATGGATCTGCTGATTCATTCATTCAAATTCTGCAAAGGTGTTACAACCTGGCAGCGTTTAAAGGAGAAGTCTGCTGTGCTGATATTCCATATTTTACTTCATGTCAACAAATCTCATTAAAGACAAAAAACAGCAATGAACTGATCCTAAACACATCCATGCCACATCAGAAACACAGTGAGCCACACTTATGAACACATGCACTCTCCACTGAAATGTGCTTCCCTAATCAACATATTATTCATGAATTTACTGAACCTTTTAGTTTGTAAATAAATCTTTATTTTTGTCATTTATTTTTAAAGACTTATGCCTTCTGTACGAATCAATAGACTTGGAGCTGAGAGCCAAAATTTTATTCAAAACAACAGTTAAATTATCTTCCCTGCAGTGCACCATGAGAAAAAAATGGTTTTTGTTTGTTTGGTTTTTTTGGTTTGTTTGTTTGGGTTTTTTTTTTTTAGGAAAATCAGTCAAATGAAGATATCTGTTCGTGCAGAGTTTGACCCACACTAGAGGAACTCAAGTTTGACCATGATTTATGGATGTGCAGAGCTAAAATCCCTGAGGATATTTTAAATGAGGTTGATAGCTTTTCATTTAGATTTCTGGCATTTGGATACATTAACCATGCATCATTGTGTTGCTTTAATAAAGTGCCTGAGCTGGGTAAGACTGTCAAACTGAAAACAAAAATATTAA
>JAQFJA010000024.1:27480179-27491540 GCA_029874485.1 Naso brachycentron | reverse complement strand
TGATCCTCAGCTCATCAAAAATTTTTTTCTGACACTGTCAAAATATAGAAATCTTAATATTTGCTGAAAATGAAATGAGTTTCCTGCTTTTGTGTCTGGTTTTTACAGGGTAAGAGCCAGGTTCTCTTGCCCTCCGTATTGTTCCCAAACGGCCAGTCTTGACCTTCACTGTGCTGTGGAGTGATGCACGGGAGTGAGACCCTGTGTTCTGTGTGTCATTGTGTGGTTGTTCACAGTATAATAAAGTTCATGACCTTTGCTGAGCTCGTCGGGCCTTTATTCTTGTCACTCAGCAGGTTGAAGGCAGCTGGGAGAGCGCAGCGCAGCTAATTTGCATGCACGTTTGGTTTGATTTGTTTGCGCTTGTGGTGGTGAAATTCTCACATATGAACGTTATGATCAACAAATGCGCACAAGAACATAGCGCGCACGGTTTGGGGCTAATCACGCCTAATTATGTCACGTTAGGGGGAGGGGCCGTCTGAGGGGCTTCTCGGCATCATGAGGACATTTTGGCATCAGGTTTTTTGGCGAAATACCAAAAATATGAGTTAACTGAGCAGAATTCTTGCGTTTGGTGTTGACTGTGTTTGAAAATGGGACTGATTGGTGCACGTCGTATCTGGGGCAGCTGGGGGCGCGCAGCGGCCTCCAAATGTTGCGCGTTCAAGGCAGAAAAAAAAATTCTCTCGCGCTGCGGAGTCTGCGCACTTCCGTTGTTCTCGTCACTCCGAACTTTCGGGAGAATCACACGGAGGAAAGAGGGGAGGAGGAGAAGAACGCCATTTTTCCTGGTAATCATTTTACGCATTTACAGCCGTTTCTACACACTACGTCGCGATTAGTGCGCATTAACAGACTGCACGCGCGTCGGTTTGGCCTTGTATAAAGCGTGTAAAACTAACGTTACAACGCGAAAAAACAGCGCAGCACCGGAGCTAGCAGGCTCTCGTCCTCTATCACGGCCACCGACTGTCGCGTAGCTGAACGCGCAGCGAACTGGCGCAGATTGACAAGTCACCGTCTTCTAACCGCGCGTGTCACATCTGCGATAGCTCCGACGCTCACCGGTGAAGTTGGCAAAGAGTCCGCTTAACGTAGAAGCGATTTATCGCGACGTCGCTGACAGAAATGGCGGAGTCTGTGTATCAGCCGCTTGGCACGAGCAGCAGGGAAGAGGCAGGCACGAGCTCAACAAAGACACAAGGAGGTCACAGCTGATTGGCTCAGACGGGCCACGTGGTCAGAGCAAACGAACTCATAATTGAAATCGTTTTGTTTTGAGAAGTTTGTCCTCAGACGTTTATTTGGTAATTTTACGCAATGTCATCTCATCACAAGAATGACAAATGTAAACATGTTTAATGTGTCCAAAGTTCACTTTATTGAAATAGTCCAGCTAACAAGACACAAGGCCAATAAATTAAAAAGAGAAAGGGAAAAACCACAAATACATTCATTTGAGAAACTCTAGTTTGACACATTTTTATGATTTATATTGTCTTAAAAATATTAGGGTGTGTCCTAAAATGATAATGAGGCCTACAGTAAATTTTGGAAGGTCTGCTCGCATAGTCCTTACTGTAAAAAGTGGTTAAATGACAAAGCATTTAGTTATTTGATCAAGAAGGAAACCTCAACCTAGAGCAAGAAATCATTTTACTTAGTTTACAAGTCTTACCAAGGCGTTCTGTATTACACATTTCAGCCAGAAGGGGGCAGTGTAGGGACAGGGACACAAACAAAAACAAGATGTTCTTGGTCTACGCCCGAGAAAGCAATTCAGTGCAACCATAGAGAAGCTTATGACTCAAATATGCATTCTTACATCTGTTTCATTTCACTATCAAATATCACTGTTTGTGTTGTTCTGTATGGATATTTTTTTAGTCATGCAGTCTTTCTCTGTGTGAATTAAAGACATTAAACCTGTTTCATTTATAGATCTGATTGGCTCGGATGAGCAGCTGTAGTGTTAGAATGAAGTGTTAAGAGTCTTGGGATGGAGATGCACAGAGTGTCCTCCGAGCTCCGAGAGGCATCTGAGTGGACAGCTGTGACTCGGCTGAAAGGAAGCAGCAAAGCTGTATCTGTGCTCTACACCTCTGCGAGGGCATTTTCATACCTATTAAGTCATTAGTGGCTTTCGACATGCTTACGATAAGCAAAGAAGTTGTACGCAGATCTCGCAATCAGAATTAACCTGTTTGTCGAAGTGCATATGATGAAGTTCATCTACTTCCTGTGTAGTTGTGCATTTATCTTGGTGAAAAAAACCCTGTCTGTCTCAGAATGTGTACTTGGATTGTGTTTAATGCTGCCACTAAGTTCACACAGGATGATCCATGTGGCAGAGACCAACCTTTTCATTTCTTAAAAACATTCAAATGTAATGGAGCTGTTAATGTCATGTGAAAACAGTCCAAAGAAAGAAAATTTCGGTAAAGAGCATATTATTCTTAGTTGTTTACATACATTTAATTTGTCAGAGACTTTTTTTCAAAAGCAGGGAACGCATCAATACATGTCAAATAACAGCCAGTTCTCCTGGTTTACTTTTTGTTACCTTTTTATGAAAACTTTTACTCTTCAATTCATATTTTCTTCGTGGGTTGTCATTCTGAGGAAAATCAAGCTGTCAGGTTTCAGAAAATTCTGATGTCAGTTGTTTTATTGCAGGGCAATAAAATGATCCCAGTAAGGGATTGCTCTAAAATTCACATTGCTTAACAATAATGATAAGCGTTGGACAGTTTAACTCAACTTATCACACACGAGAAATAAATGCAACAACAGCCAGTCAGTCAATCATCAGTTTTATGGCTGGCACTACACCATGATTTAGATTCTTGCGGCAAAACGTTCGTAATTTGTTAAAGACAGAAAGAGAAAAAAGAAAACTGAAATCAGGTAAGGTTGCTAATAGCATCCCCACTACCTTTCCCAGGTGCAGGTTTGGTAGCAGCAGGTTGGATGACGGCAGATGGAGTACGTCGACATTTTGTCCTGGTTCTCCCGTCGGGGTTGACGTTAGTTCGTCACAAGTTTTGGGGAGGTTTACTGCACAGAACATAACTATTAAGTTCTCATCTTGGGTTATTCTCAGACAACCTGTCTTCACTTCTTCGCTCTGTGTTTCTCTGTGTGAAGCATAAATAAGCCACGCCCACAGCAGGAACACGAGAGCAGAGCAGTCATTACTCAGAACAGCAAAACGTTGCTGAAAGAAAAGGTGTGCGCATTTTTATCAAGTAAACTCCATATATTAATATTTTGTCCCCTTTTTTTGTAGGGGGGGGGGGGTCACATGGATGGTAGGGGAGACACTAAGGGAATTTGGGGTAAAAAAAAAAAAATACAACGTTTCATTTTTTAAAATGTTTTTTCTTTATTTCTGTCTGTCATTTTGTATTTTGTAATTTTTCTCCTCATTTTTTCTCTCCCGTTTTTCTGTCTCATCACTTTCAGGCGCTCTACAGTCAGACAGGTGTCTCAGCCCAGACTGGATGTAGATCAGGACAAGACAGTCCTGGGGGGAAGTGAAGTTGGACTACGTATCAAGCTGAGTTGTAGTGAGCTGTCAGAGGAGGAGGAGGAGTGGACCAGGTGGAGCTGCAGCCATGTCGGCCCCGTGGCATGAGGAGGATGAAGAGTCCAGGATGGGAGGAGCAAGAGGAGCGTTAAAAGCCAAACCGCGGTTCTCCTTCACTGAGGTCAAAGTGCTGCTGGAAGCAGTGAAGAGGAACAGATACATCCTCCTCAGTGAGTTGTGTGTGTGTGTGTGTGTGCATGTGTTTTAAATGATTCTGTTTTATTCTTTTGTTTGTGGGGTTTAATATTAATTTGTTCTTTCCACTTGCCCAGGTTAGAAATCTGCTGGCCTAAAGTCAGATTTTGCCACCCTTATTTAACTTGCTCAATTTATTTGTGATAAGAAAATAACAAAAAAGACTTCAGGTCTTGTTCTTCAGTTCGCCTGTTCAGGTGAGATCCTGTTGTTGTGGTTCTTCGGCAGCATTTTTAGCTTTAGTTTTTTAACATACCAGGGTGATTTTGTTTTTAACAAAATGAATTCGTTTTACTTGCCATGCTCTTAAACTTGAAGTGATGAGGCAGTACATAGTTGGAGTTTCACCTTCATCCTCCAATGCCACCCAATTAAACTTGGTTGACATTTTGCTTGAGCTCATAAACGTCTTTTCTTGCAAATAGAAGTGTGGAAATTTCTCAATCATAAGATGCGTCGGAATTCGGAGGTGGGAGATTGTGCATCGATGCAGAGACACGACAGAATCGAGATTCCTTCACAAAACAACGGACTCACAAATTTCCAAACTCATTTAGATGAGGGAGCAACCATTAAGCGTCAGAGTGTAAAACTAACTGCAGCGCTTCTCCACTAACATGTGCAGCCAGTATTCACAACAAAAAGAACAAAAAGAGGTTGCTGCAGCTCAGCGCAGTTGGATCAGCTCTTGCCATTAGCGGTGCTACAATAACGCTGTTAAGTCTTTGATTTTGAGAAAGCAGCGGGGTTAACGACTTCGCTCATGTTTAGGTGCTGCTACCAACTCATTGTCAGCACACACACACACACACACGTTCACTTTTTCCTGTACTGCAACAATTACTTCAGGCTACATCCACAGTCATGTTTACATTCTTCCTGTGAGGCCACAGGAAACTCCTCTTGTTTGTTGGTTTTACTGATGGACCAAAAGCCACATTGCCCTCGCCGTGTCAGAGCATGTAACGTCATGCCATTCACTGGTGTGCTGTCTTGAGTGAGTGAACGAGATGCACAGCTCCCCAAATAGAAAATCACTTTGTGGCAGACCGTGTGTAACCTCTGAAAGCACTGTCTAAAGAGAAAGGGTGACTGCTTGTATTAATCGCTGAAGAAGTAGCCATGTGCACTGTGCAGTAATATAAAATTAGGATTCAGCACATTGCAGGTGCATCAAGAATGCTTTTGCATTTGAATTTTTGACAGGTGACTGGTAATCAAATCAAATCGTGAGGCCAGTAAAGATACACCTCTGCTAGCAAACATGTTCTTGCAAGTGTCCTTTGGTGCAACTCTCATCAGGGATGAGAAGGACGATTGTGCTGATGAGCTTGAATAGAAACTTCTGCACCTCAGATGTCAGGCTGAGCGGAGACAGCAGCAAATCAGCTTTTCTCCCTTCCTGCAGGGAAGTTTAACCAAGGTGTATCTGCTGAAATGAAGAAACAGACGTGGGCTGAAATCACGAGACAGATCAACGGACTGGGAGAGAATCACAGAGAGGTTTGTTGTTTCCACCTTAGTGATACTCAGTATGTGAGATTTAATAGTATTTGACAACAGTGTAGTTTGAAGTCAAATTCTGACACAATTTAGTTTCAGTTGTAAATAGAAAGTCTGCTGGTTATCATTTTATCTATTTAAAGTCTGAAAAGAGTGAAAACTTTATTTTTGTCCAGCCAGTGGTCAAAAAACCCAAAGATTCAGTTTTCTTTGATGTGAAACCAGAGTTTGTTTGGTGTTTGTGCTTTATAAATGAATAACTGGTAAGTCAGATAAACAAATTTTGTTTTTTGACACATCCACAAATTGTTTCAGCACTAGCTTAAAGCATCAGCAGAGGTCGCAGTGGTAGCAGCCTCCTACATAGAACAGCAGTGAATCTTCACAGTAGAATAATTTTGAAAGGGGTTCATATTTTCTCCCAGGTGCGTCAAATCATGAAGAAGTGGGCGGACCTTAAGTGTGATGGAAAGCGACGCATTATAGCTCTCCGGGGCCAAAATGGTAGCAATGTGAGGAAGAAGCACCTGGGCCCTGTGGAGAAGATGGTGCACAAGATACTAATGATGAATCCTAAAGGAGGTGAGAGAAGAGAGCAAGACAGTGTTTGTGAAATCAGGTTTTAAAAGTACATTTATAGTTGGGCCTTTGTGTGAGAGCATGAATGAACAGTAGCATGAAGCGTACAACAGATTTGACCCCTAAAATGAGAAGCTTAAGTTGTTGGATAGTGTGTTGGAAAATACCCATGGTGAGAGGAGTGTCTTTATGGATGTGTTGTGGCAGGAAGGACTGAAAAAAATACTGACTGCTGGTATTTATCTCTTTAGCATAAAGAAAATAAAATTAAGCAACAGAAACAGTGTATGGTGTAGTGCACCTGAGCATTGTTGCTGAAATTCATGCAAAACCTCAAAGAGGCTGTAATTAAGTTTTTTTTTGTGTGTCTGCAGTTTTGACTCTTCTGTTACCTTTTGCAGAAAATCTGGTGTTTTCAATTGGAGAAAAAAGAATCAAGTTTTTAATCGCTGATGAAATGAGTCAGAAAATTCTTGGATCAGCCCTGAAAACATTCATGCGGATCAAATGTGAAGTTTATAAATGAAACAGTAGTAATAAGGAAAAAAGGTCTTAAAAAATAAGAGAATATATCGAGATGGACAAATATCAAACGTTGTTGTAGCTAAAATAAATCTCACAATGCCTGTTCTAAATTGATGTGTTTGTATTTGTTGGTTGTCAGATGGCGAGAGTGAGCCGGAGTTTGACGAAGATGATTTTTCAAAGCTTTACAGCAAAGACCAACACTCCGACCCTTCGTACTCCTACCTCAATGTGAATGACGGTTCCTACTCTTTACCTGGAGGACTCTCCTTCGACATGTCTCCTCTCTCCTCACCAGAAAAAGAACCTGGCAGTAAGTAGAACTGAATACTTAGAAATGCAGTCAAGGGACTGTTGGACTGTGAATGCTAATATGAAAATTGTCCAGTTTTCAAATATATTTTTTACTTAGAATGCTTATGTACCAAAATGAGCTAAAAGTAGAGTAAATCAGACCTGGTGTTTCCTCTGGTGTGCCGCCTGAAAAAGGATTAGTGGGGGCTTAAGTTTCCACAGCGTGCTGAGCAGGTTTATTTGTGTATGTCGAACGATCGTTGACAAGACTTTTAATGAGCTTCACAGTCAAAACAAGAGAGACACACTTCTCAATTAAGCAAAACTATCGACAAGAAAAAATCTCTCAAAATCTTTTCAAAGATCACAAAAGACAAAGTCCCAGCTTATAGTTAACAGATGCCAGATTGGCAGGATTGAAAAGCAACTAGCAGTCTACAACAAGCGGTTGATGAGTCATGGAAAGGGGCGGGGCTAAAGTGTAGGGATGAGGAAAGCCATGGCTGAAGTGTGTGTGTATTTCTGCAAAGGTTGACCATGTTTCATGAATTCACTCAAACAGTTAATCAGCCGTCCTTTGGCTCATGACCAACCTTTCCACTAAATCTTGTGCAAGTCTGTTTCCATTTGGAAATTATGCACCGTTTTGCAGTAAGCCCCTCCCATTGCCACGCCCCTGTTACCCAATTGGCATGAACACAAACACACACATACTTGACCTCCATGCCAAATTTCAGCTTCCTAGGGTGAAAACTGTGGCCGAAGTGTGGGGAAGAGGGACCTATAGAGCTGCTGGTCGCAGCTAAAAACAGAGAAGCGTGCGCACACTTCAGGTTTGGTAATATTCTACCTTCAAATAAATATAAAACCAACGAAAGAAGATCAGTGAGACTCGTCAAGATTGATTTACATGTTTGATTTCTTCACTATATTTCCTCCTATCGAAAAGATGTTTGAAGATTGAGGGTTTTTTTACACTTTGCACGCAAAGTTTCTGTTGCCAAGCCCTGCGTACATGGTGATGTGACGTTTCTGTGTTTTACAGGTGACCCTTTTCACTCCTCCTCTGACTTTGACCTTGACCTGGCTGATGATGGAGGTAAGAATGAAAGTTTTGTACAGCTGGTGTTTGCAGCTAAGCAGTCTGAGTCTGTCTGTGGTTGCAGGGAATGGTTTTTAACACAGAAAAAAATGGGATCTACTGATGCATCCACACACAAGAACATTAGAATAGAGTTTGAGAGTACAGAAGCTCTACACCATGTATGGACTGTGGTTTCTGTGCTGTTGCTTTGTGCTGCCCTTGATTGTGATCAGGAAACTCAAGTTAGTGATAGGCGGTTGAGAAAGTGCTGATGAAAGATAGCCTGCACTGTCATCAGCTAGTTTCTAAAACAACTTTTTTTGAATGTGCTAAAAAAAAAGAAAAAAAAGAAAGAAAGAAAAAGATTCCTGTAATGAATAAAAACTGCCATGTTTTGTCTCTCAAAGATCTTCCAGAACCTTCGATGGATTTTGGTGAAAATGAGGACTCCCTGTTCTCCTGCTATTCTTCCTCTCTGCCCCTGCCCTCCTCCACCTCCCTCGACCCCCTACCTGACAACGCCATGCTGAGGGTCAAGCCGGTGCACACTTACTCCCGAAACAACAACCAGAACCACAACTCCGCCAAACCTCCACCCGGACCCTCTTCCTCCGTGGCCTCCACCTCCTCTGTCTTCCCTTCAGTGTCGGATGCGGACCCCTCCTCTCTCTCTGCTGCGCCCCCCCCTGTGCCGACCCCTACGAGCTCCCACATGACTGCCTCCTCTGTCCCCGCTCCCTCCTCCTCATCCTCTTCCTCCTCATTGGCTCTTCCTCCTGCTGCCTCCTCAAAATCTGATGCAGATAATGACTCTGCCTCTCCCCCTGCGCCCTCCACTTCCTCCATCCCACCACCTCCCCCTCCTCCTCCTCCCGCTTCCTCTGCTGTTGCCTCTTCATCCTCCTCTTCTCCTCCCTCCTCAATCTCTCATCAACCTCCCCCCTCTCCCTCAGTCATCCCACCCAGTCACCCTTCCACCTCAGGCTCATGCCCGGCTGACCCCCTCCCAGCTGGAGCATCCTCCCGCCGGACTCACGACCACGTGTCCCAAATGGCCTCTCAGAGCCTCCAGCAGCAGCGGGCCAGCAGGCTGCTGCTCACCTCGGTGTCTCAGTCTCTGGAGATGTTGGCTCAGTCTGTGCAGCTGCTGGTGGAGAGCCAGCAAGAGTTTGTGCAGGAGTCTCTGCTGCTGCAGAGAGAAACAGTGGACATCCTGAGGGATTTCTCCAACACCGCACTGACTATGCTCAGAGACAAAGCTAACAGTGGACAGATGGCTGCACATCATCATCCTGCTTCACGCTTCTAAAAAATGGAGATGAACAGCTATCAACAGGCAGGCTGCTCCCATGTGGAGTCCCTCTGAATTAAACATCATCCGGTTGCTTTGGTGACTTTTATATTCACAAGTCACTATGGCTGCTGGAGAAGAAAGTTGCTTTCTTTTCATGAAAATGGGACAAAATGTTTGTCTACAGGCACAGTGGTGGCACTGACATGCAGTTTCAGCATGTCATGGTCCTGTGGTGTCATCAGTGATGAAAAGGTCTGCTCAAAGGAAAACTGCAATTTTCACCACAACCCATGGCTTTGAAAAACAAAACTTATCGATGCACATTAATATGATGTGCGAAGTAGCAATTTTAGAAAAATCAAGTCATATTTTACAGAGAAAATGTCTGCTGGTTTTCCCTCTGATGTCCTACGACTGCTCGGCCTCAACTCTGTGATTCACGGAGGCTCCTGAAAGCAACATGTAGGCTGCCTGTGGACTGCAGCTGCAGCTGCAGCAGCAGGTCATTGTTGGGGACAGCTCTGCTAAATAAAAGGCTGCAGACAGGCAGAGCAGTCAGAGGACATCAGAGGGAAAACCAGAGGACATTTCCTCTGTGAAAATGACATGGTTTTACTAAAATTGCTGTTTTGTGCAACATATTAAGGTGCATTGTTTAGTTTTTCAAAGCCAAGTGTCACGGTCAAAGTTACATAGTGTTGCGGTGACACGAGACACACTGCACCTTCTCTTCTAAAAACAGACATGAACGGTGAGTTCATGTGTTTGAGACGTTGGGCAGTTTAGCAGCTCCTCTGTGGCTGAGTTTACCCGTGGATGTTCTCGCAGAAGCAGGTCGTGGTACACGGCTCTCCTCCCTCCTGAGCCCCTTTACTTCATGGAAAGCAGCTCGGTGCACAGGTAGAGGAGCCACAGCACATTGGCAGAGAGGCTGCCAGTTACTCTAGTTGATTCCATTCTCTGATGTCAGCAGTCTGTAGTTATTGAGCAGGTAATCCCAGCTGCTGATCAGCAGCTCCTCATTAGTTGAGTTATCACAAGGCACCAACAGATCGCTGATTTGAGAAAGTTTGCCACTTTACTCAGAAGGAAACGGCGCAGTCACCTGAAGAAAGACTCTTCTGCTGTTTCCATAGACGACGCCGTTCCGTCACTGTTCACTTGGTCCGTGCCTCCAAACTCAAACTGTACAATGACTAATCTTTTAAAGAAATCTGGTGTGTCGTGCTCAGAGTCTGTCTGCTGAACAAAGTGTCCCAAGCTTTTAGGAAACATGGAGGGTAATGTCCTTGAACCCAGTGGACAAAGTTGAGTCCAGTAAATCTGAGTTTGATCTGCTGCTTCTCGTTCTGGCTGCTCAGATTCTTTAAAATCAAAATCTCACAGAGAAGTTTTTTAAACAGAAGAAGGAAAAAGTAATAAAAATTTAAACTTGGGGTTTTTTGAGAATTTGCTTTGTCTTGCTCTGTTTATTACCATATATATATATAGATAGATGTCTGTGATTTTTTTTTTTTATATAATTTTTTTTTTTTTTTAATTGGACAGATTTATGTAAAACATGTAACAAATATCTTCAGCAAATGATCAGCGTAAGGTTTGTTAGTTAAACTGGGTGCTACAATCCCTGAAATTTCAGCAGTGTATTTCCCTGAGTGGTTTTGTTGGTGGGGGTGATCACCAAACCCCAAAACATCCACAGAAATGATCCATTCCAGTATTTATTATTATAAAACACTGAAATCTGTTCCTGAGCTGAACCATGGAAGTAAAATAAATTAAAATGTAAACGTGCTGTCGACCCAAAAACCGTTTCTGTGGAGGGCAGCAAACGGTTTATTTTGCAGTGGATGAAGGAAAACCTTCTTAAAGCTTTAGAGCTTGAACTCTGACACTAATTGTCTGCTGTGACAAAATAAGATGAATGAATAATGCAAACAAGTTTGAATTGACCCCCTCTCGCTTCAGCTGGACCTTCTGGTAAGCATCAAATTTCTGTTTTCTTTATGAGCGTTTGAACTAAATGGGACAGCAAAATTTTCTGGGCTGTTTGAAGTGACACAAAAGCAGTTTATGGAAAACATGGTTTAAAAAGAGAAAACACACCTATGCATCTTTATTGTGAAACAGACGCACAGAGTTCGTGCTCGGCTCCGTACATGTTCATATCGTGGATGTTCTCAGTATGATGTGCTTTGGAAACTCCTGCTCTGACTTCTTTGTGCTCAGCTCATAGTGTTGTATTCTGAACCCGCAGACCCCCCCCCACACACACACACAGCGGAAGGATGCCGA
>JAQFJA010000024.1:27439962-27453593 GCA_029874485.1 Naso brachycentron | reverse complement strand
TATACTGGCCACCTGATTCTCATTTCAAAAGATGAATAAAGTAAGTATCAGCACTTATTTTTTTCCCACTTAAAGCACCAGGTTTGTGGTCATGTTGGCTGACTCTTCAGCTGGACCCCTCTCAGATCTGTAGACCACTTGAAATACATGTTACAGTCAACTGGCAGGGAGCTGAATGCATGTTACTTGTCTGTTGAAAGAGCGTTGCTAAATATTCACTGACATGCGACTAAATATTTACTAATAATTTGTAGAGAGTCAACAGGGAACTATCGAATTAAGGTGTTACCTAAAACATCGACAAACTAGAAATGATAACCAAAACTCTGACTCTGAAAATTTATCTTAGCCATAATTAAAAAACAAAAAAAAACCTAATCAAACCTAATCAGTTATGACAGCATGTTTATGGTGAAAATGAAGCTTGTAGCATCAGAATTTACGTGTGTTGACTGGAGTTCATGTCTTGACTTCACACCAGCACTGACTGTCTTCTGTTGTTTGTGGGAAAAAACAGCACAAAACATTTTTTTCTTTTGTTGTTTGGAGAGCAAAGAAAGAATGTGAACATCAGTCAACCTTTTGAATGCAAGGTGTCTCAACATGCTGGTTTCATGCAGAATCTTCAGCTCTCCGAGGGAATGTGTGAATGTATGAATGTGAATGACAGTGTCCTACTTTCCCTGGATACATGAGGATAAAAATAAAGGCACAGGCATCCCCACCACCAGGTGTCACTGTGACTCTGTGTGACGCCGCTGCCTGCCTGCCGGTCTTGGTGGCGGCGCTGTTGCAGTTGCTAACAGTTTAGTCAGTGTGCTGTCCGGCTGCACGGTGCCAAGCTCGGATAATAACAACACAGTGAATGAGGCCCCAGTGCCTTGTGGCTTCACAGAGCACTCAGTGATGCTATCTGTGTCTCTCTCCCCTTGCTCGCCCTGTATGTGTGCTAATCACTGAGGTGAGATGGTGGGATTGCATTGGCGGGAGACAATGTGTTGAATTAATGTATGTTTCTGTGTGTTGTGTGTAGTTTGCTGGTGTGTGTCTGTTGAAAACTTTATAATTTAAAAATGTCAACTTTTTTGGGGGGGGACAACCAGGACTCTTACAGCTGAATGACATTTCAGACATGACACAACTTGTCTCCTCATCATTTGCCCCAGTGTTCTGGTTTATCACAAACATATACTCCAATATACCCTGTACACACATTACAAAAATGCCACAAACACCCAATCTCCACTTCTTTTTGAAATGGGAATGTGTACAACTCTCAGTTATTCCAGGGTCAAATGACTCTGCAGTCGTCACAGCTTCTAATCAGCATTGATGGAAACATGACCGCCGTGTGGACATGTTCATTCCCAGCCTTTTCACAGTGTGATGCCATGAGGTGCGTTCAGTTCCAACATTATTTAATGGAGAGCTATTATGCTTTTCTGTCTTTTCTGACCTATAAATGTTGTTACAATGCCAGATACTCGTGTTAAACAAAGCCAAAGCATAATGAGGTTCATGCATTTGGAAGTGCAGGCTGTTTCAGTCGGCTCTGCACGCTGTGCTTTACAGTGGTTTTTTTTAACAGTGTTTTTCCAGTGACGCTAATGTGTGCTGGACTTCTTTACATGGGCATGCCAGCTTGTGCATACAACGCTGTGCCTGACCCCTCCCCCACTCTGCTCAGACACGTCAGCTCACTGCTTCAGAGATTACTGTCAGCACTTTGATTGAGATGGCTCCAATAAAGTGTTTTTGTTTGTTTTTTTCCCCGAGTGAATGAAGGACAGCTAACTTTGTTAAACATTCCTAATATAAAGAGGCGAGCACCAGACAGAAGTTGAGAGTGTTCCCATCTATTGTGGATTTATTTTTTGTGGATTTATTTACCTTCTCAACGTGAGCACATGAGCTGGATTAAATCTAAACTGCTGCAAAAGTGAGAAGTGAGAGTGAGAAGCGTGAGCTGTAAGTAACATTTTATCAGTGTCCTTACTGTGTTTATTTTGTGTCAGTAAAGGGGTTGTGAGTATAGCATAGTGCGGAGGCACACATGAGAGAAAGGGGAGGAGTAACCAACAACAACCGTTTTGAGAGAGTGCAGAAAATACAATGAAGAGTGTCACAGTTTTCTGAAGATCTACAGACTTTACAGTTTGGTCACTTTTGTCTAGCTGCTTTATAGGAGTCCAAAATCAAAATAAAAGACTTGAAAACAAGTGTCATTATTACTATTATTTGTAACAGAGAGTTTGTTGTTTGTTTTCAAAATGTAACAACAACAAAACAGTTATGTGAGAGAGCTTGTGAGAGGTGGGGATGACCAGAAAAATATGGAATTAAATGAGCATGATTCATGTCACAAAAGTAAACCAGAATGCTGATATTTGTGTGCAAGTCCACTCTGTGCTGAAGCTTTCAGGTTTCTCGCCTGTAGCTATGTTTGAATCTCAGATTTCAGAGAAGTGCACAGACAGCGCCCCCTTCAGTAGAGGAATGTGAAAACTTTGCAGGGATACAGTCACAGATACAGTTTTTGTCATTGAAGTTAAACACTGAGATGTTAGGGGACTGTGGCTGCTGCATTGATGACGAAAGGCCCAACCGGAAAACAGCAGATTTTTGGGTCCGTGGTTATGAACAGAGTCAGGGAAAGTGTCCGGGAAAGGAAAGTGAGTATATGTAATCTCCCCCAAAGTAAACTAAGTTTGTGTGTGAGTGTGTAAGTATCTGTTGGGAGAGGGAAGTATTGGCATTTCAGGGAGTGGTGAATCAGGCTTACAAACACACACCAGCTCAGTTCATATGGATCTGAGAGAGAGCAAGCATGTTGAGAGAGCCTCTGTGACTGTGTGTGTGTGTTTTATATTCTCTCTCCGTGTGTGTGGTAGATATTAAACCCGCAACAAATGGCCTAAGGGTTAGTGGAGTCCACTGAGATTGCTTCTATAGAACAACAGATGTGTGGTTTTGCAAATGTGTGTGTGTGTGTGTGTGTGTGTGTGTGTGTGTGTGTGTTTGTGTGTTTGTGTGTGTGTGTGAGAGAGAGAGAGAGAGAGAGAGAGCGTGTGCATGTATACATGACAAACTGTGCATTTCTAGATGGGAGGTGTATTATTACAGGAAGGAAAGGAGGAGCAATATGGGTAAATAAGAACAGATGATAGAGGAATAGTGGAATGTGGATGATGGATGGATGACTGGAGAAATAAATTTAAAAAAGAGGCTAAAAACAAAAGGTGAGGAAAAAACTAAAAAGGAGGCAGGGAGGAAGGAAAAGAGATGAAAGAGAAATGTCAGGTAGAGGAGGAGAAAATTCTTAAATCATAAAATGAAATGTGAGATCGTTGAGGAACAAAAGGGAACAGTGGAGGAAACAACTGCAGAGTGAAATAAGGAAGAAAGGATGAGAAAAATGAAACAGATGTGGGAAAGAAGCATTCAGATCTTTTTCTTCAGTAAAAGTAGAAACACAATAGTAAAGTAAAAGTTCTGCATTTAAAATGTCAGTTAAAAGTACACGTGTTACCACTAATAAAAACTTGTCAAAGGTGAGAGAACTGAGTATGCAGAAAAGCCTACAGTGTGACATCAGCACAGTCTGCAGATATAAACGAGAACATTAAACTACTGCATGGAAGTCAAACAGAACGTGGCGTCTGCAGCTGCTTCTCTGCTGCATGCATACATGATTAAATATGTATAAAATTCCTGACAGGTAACTAATGACCCGAGGTTGGCTATCAGCATCAAATAACTAACTTGTCAGCTCTCATGTTAAAGCCACATCACAAACTTAGAAAGCACCACAGCTGAGACAAAGTCCTTGTTTTCCAAGTCACAAGCAAGTCTCAAGTCTCTGTTCTCAAGTCCTGAGTCAAGTCTGAAGTCTTAAACTTTGAATTCTGAGTCCTGAACAAGTCATTAGCATTCTTCTAATCTTTATGATTTTTTAAATTTTATTTACTTCTTGAAATAACATTTAGACAATTGTTGTTGACCACCTCGTCGTTTTTTAATGCGAACGAAAGTATCTTTGGTAGCATGTTTGTCCAGCTGCTGTAAACTGGCTATTCAATGGCTCTAGCTTTCAGTAGCGTAACCCACTTCTTCATGGTTCATCCTTAAATGTGACTGAATGTTGTTGGATACTGCAAACAAAGTGGATTCTGAGGAAAAAGTGCTGCGAATGAAAAGTGTTAACATTTGTTGATTCAGGAAATGAAGGGAAATATATTAAATAATGGTACACTTTTTAAATAACATCCTTTTAAATCTCATGTATTTTCAAGTCAAAAGGCTCAAGTCAAAGTAAAGTCATGAATCATTGGTTTTTCAGTCAGGTTCGAGTTGTAAGTCTATTATGATATTAGCCATGTTTCCATGAATGTTTTTGATGCGCATTTGAAATGTCGCATTAGAAACGGTAAATGGAAATGACAAAATTCGGGAAAAAAGTCCTGGATTTCACAAAAAAAGTTTTTCTACATTTGCTTGAGGCAGTTTTTGTTTTTGTTGAAAAATAGTTAATGTGCAAAACGCGTCGAATTAACTGTGATGTAGCAAATAGTTATCTGCTGTTTTTGCTCCCTAAAAGAAGAAGAAGCCGATTCCGCTGTCTTCCGAGATATTCCCCCAGTGTGTGAAAACATGGCCAACAACAACAAAAACAACAACAACGACAACAACAACAACAATAGCAGGCATATGTGGAGCGACAAGGGGACCAAAGTATTCCTAGATCTCATTCAAAGAACATATTGCGAGTCATGATGGTAAACAACCATGGAATGCCACAATGTTTTGCTTCCGCTCTGCAACCTCTACTTCTTCTACTGTTTATTACAGGCATGTGTAACATTGCCTTTGCTGCCATCTTCTGACCAAACTACGCTTTGCAGGCTAGTTTGTTTACGTCAAACCAGTTGATGTAAACTCTCTGATTTGCATTTTCTTTTTTGTGAGATTTCAAAATTTCATTTAAAATTCCCTTCACAGTTAATGGTAACATGGTTATTGTCAAGTTGAGTCTAAAGTCATCAGACTTGTGACTTGTGAGTCCACATCTCTGGAAGGCACTCATAACCAATGAAACATATGCATCATCTACAACTTCCAACCTTGACTAAACGTGACCATAAAGTTAAGAACAGCGGGAATCTTTTCTGTAACGTGGACAGAAATGCGGTAGAAACCAACTATAATTACTGACCTGAACTGTGGAACACTATAGAATAGAGCTGATGATGTTTTAACTGAACAAGAAAGACTACTGAACTCAGGAGACTTAGAGGAGGTGTGAAACTACTGCACTGAGGTGCACAAATGCAACCATGGGGCCATGATGCTGTGCAAGTACAAGCTCAACCCTGACCCTGAACACGACCAAACAGCCACACAGATCACGTCAATACCACATAAAAAGAGACCAGAGACATTCACGTGTCAATATGAAAAATAAACCACAGTGCTAAAAGAGAACAAAAGTCAAAGTACTGACAGAAACAATGTGAACCAGGTCAACGGAGAACCTCATGATACAGAAAAAATCATCTTGTGTTACTTCATGCGACCCACAGGCACAGACACTTGTTCTGCCTGTTTAATTAAGCAGAGATAACAGGTTCTCACCCTGACAGCCATCATGTCACACTCCATCCATTGAACTACACACAGCCAATATTTCCATTCATGCAGTGACATAAAGAAAAGAAACTGCTCCCAAATTGTGTGAAATGAAGAAAATCCTCCAGAGCTTTGAAAGATACCTCACGACAAGGTGTACATTTCAATTTAAGAGTGAAATTTGCAGCAGAATATCACAGATAAAGAGAGAAGCTACAGCAAGAATAACAGATAAACAAAATGACCTCGAACTCAGACATAAAAGGAGCAGAAGAAAGAAGGAAGGGACCACAACAAAACAACTCATTAAAATCAGAGAAATTACTATAGGGAGGGAGGATGAGAGGAGAACAAAACTTGTTTGTAGATGGAGAAAAAGGAGGAAATAAAGAAAATGTCTTTGCCCAGTAGGGTGAGAAAGCAGTAAAGAATGGTGATGAAGCCTGTGTGCATGTTTTAATCAAACATGTTCCCAGCAAAGCCACGTATTTGTCTGATAAGAAAATAAATCTGTAAAGAATAATTATTATCAAACAATCATATTAACTGGCACAGTTATTTGGTGCACTTTAAGTTTAGGCAAAAACGCAAATATTTACAATATTTTCAAAGCAGTTATGCTACAGATGACTGTCAAGGCAGCCAACAGGGACGTGTGTCATGGTTTAAAACATTATCACAATATGTCTGTGGCCTACATAAGTACATGTGATATGTATAACAACTT
This sequence comes from Naso brachycentron, assembly GCA_029874485.1. Lineage (NCBI taxonomy): Eukaryota > Metazoa > Chordata > Actinopteri > Acanthuriformes > Acanthuridae > Naso > Naso brachycentron. The sequence goes on along the minus strand of JAQFJA010000024.1, from coordinate 27,447,241 downwards.
ACAAAAAACGTTTGTGAAAAAATATGATAAATTATTATTCCATATTTGATTTACTGATACTCCTAATTACTGATTTGTTTTCAAAATTACAGTAAAATGTTTGTAATGAATAATTTGGAGATAATGCTCCAAAAACACACTAAGAATCATGATATTGTCATAATATGATTCCACTGAAGTGTGAATGAATTTTAATGTTCACTATTCACCCAGCCCTAGGAGTGAATGAGATAATATATCTGCTCTAACAATCTGGTGACAAACTTGGTTTTGGTCTGAAAGAGCTCAAGACTTGTGCTCCTCTCCTCGACTCTGTATTCAAACTGTGACGGCATCTCTCAGTCACTCATGGCACTTTCAGAGAGTGCGTGTTCCTATTGGCTGCTCTACCCTGTGCTTCTTAGCAACGGGTGATGTTGTTATGGGCTGATTGGTTGTTAAAATAAGTGACGTGCCTTACCTTTTAAAACCAGCCTTTGGCGACTTGTCAAGCTGAGACCACGTTTAGATGCGATCAGCGCTACTAAAAACGGAAAGGTCTTTCCTTTGCATCTTCAAAATATGTTTGCGTTTACACAAACAACCAAAAGCGCTGTAGAATGCATGCCAGGCCAGTACTTGGCAGTGTAATTTGTTTGACTTCTAAAATTATTCTAACGAACACTTAAATTCACCTCAATAGACTGTCATCATATTCGACCTGCTTTCAGTGCACAGTGGTGTTTAATCGGAGTTTGGTAGTAGCTAGAGCAGAATGCATTCATTGCACTAGCATTAGCATTAGGGTCGTCACAGTGTTCACAGGCGCTCCACTTGCCAGTTTACACAGCCGGAAAGAAGGTTGCAGTTTGAAAAGATTCCACTCTACAACCCGGTTTCAAAAGTTTGTGGCTTCAGGGGCGCCAGCACGCCCCTTTGTTGCCGAACCACAACAAAAGCGTTTTGTTTGATGTAAAAACTTGGGCCGTTCAAGCTGCCTCAGAGTTGCAGGCGACACTGTCAGCTTGAATCAAACTGAGACAGACCAGTTTACACCGCTTCAACTTTCCCTGCAACCATTTGGTCTTGTTGTGAATCTTTGGTGCAAACTGGACTTAAGAGAGCAACAACAAACAAACTAAAACATGAGCCAGAAAAAAAGCAGGGAGGGGAGGGTGCAGTGGAGTTGCTTCCTCAGGAGTCTCATGCTACAGCTAGCTTGATTTCCAAATGTTGCTGACCCCAGCTTTAATGTTAATTTGGCATGATGACCATCAAATAAACCATCCATCAGACGTGTCTAATAATATTCTCAGTGGTATTTGTCCTTCTTTGAAAAATGTACAGAAAGAGGTGACTTCCTCTGTGTGTTTAGGTTTTTGCACGGTTTGAAACAGTCAGTGGATCTTCCTACAAACTGAGGGAGCAGCACTGCGTACCTGCAGCACCCAGGTGTGTGAGTACTTGTGCGTGTGTGTTTGTGTGTGAAAAGGTCTTATCTAGGTGAGTGACTGTTCATTAAAGTGTATTTGTAATGGAACAGTGTTCAGTCATGCAGACTGAACCAGCTTTGTCCACATGGTTTACTGAAGCAGCTCACGACCTGTTTTCTCTGTCACCTCCTCTCTCAGCGCCTGAATGTTTCGGATTTCAATTTCAAACAAACTTCAGATGAAAGTGTCTCTCTCGTCTCTTCTCTTGTGTCTCTCTGGCAGTCGCTATGACAGCAGCAAAAACCCTGTGTGAGTTACATGACTGTGAGCATGCCAACAGTCCCACCAGACATCCAGACCCCTACAGGTCACCTTGCAGGTGGTTCTACTGATGTGATTTGTGGAAAACTGCCCATTAAAACACTTTGGTTGGAGAGTTGGAGTGATAAAAATGCCTAATTACCAAAACTTAACAGGTGAAAGAGTAGTAGCAGGATCTGATATGTCTCATATAAGCATTAAACTTGAATGCATTTGAAGAAAAGAAGAAGAACAAGTAAGAAAGAAACTTTTATGTCAGAAAGTACATGTGTCTTGCCCTCTAGTTTACAGTGCCGTGAACAGAGAGTGAAATCAGGTCTGGTTTTACTTTCCCAGGTTAATGAAGCAACTAAACCTTCATTACTAGTCTTGCATCTTGCTCCAGTTGTCCTTCCTCGCCTCCCTCACCCTGTACCTGTCTGACAGCAACTACTCACCAATGACAGGAGCTGTTCCTCAGTGTAAAGTGGAGTTTGGCTCCAGGCACCAGCAACAAATTAAAAAAAGGGGGTTGGGAAGTGGAGTATTGGTTTGGGCTTAGAGATTGGTGGGTTGTGGGTTTGATGGACAGTTTCTTGTGTGTTATTGGGAGATGGCGTCATCATCATGAGTGGGATTTAAGTCTACTACAGTTGTCCCTCGAAGAGAAGCTCCTCCCATCCCCTCTGTTGATGATGAAGCTATGGAGATTTTATTAGCACCTCCACCTAGGAGACAACAAAACAGAGTCAGGTTACTGAGAGCAGATGACAAGGAGGAGTCGCATATTTCCTTTTCCTCCCCCATATTTCCATGAGTTACCCTGTGCTGCAGAGGAGGAGGACGGAGGCAGAGCCAGGACGTTAGCCCCGCTTCCTCCTCCTCCGTTGGTCTGAGAGCAGACGTTGGCATGGCGTGCAGCCGCCTTCTGCTTGTAGTGGTTACTGTGCAGCTTGTACTTCATGAGGAGGATGAAGATGAAGACAAGGACGGAGGCCACGATGATCCCGCCGATGATGATGATCATGGTGCCTCCCAGGAACTGCAGAGCAAGATTAAAATCACAAAGAGAGTTGGAATGAGTTACATAAACACCGTTTCCATAATGCAAAGCTCAAGGAACTCGATAATCTGTGTTGCTCAGCTCCACACATTGTCAGGCTAATAGAGGACAACCTGAAGGACATTTTAACACACTAACCTGGTCTCGTATAGAGTGACAGCGTTCGTACTCTGTCTCCGTACTGAAGGACACGCAGCCCACCAACTTGGTGCCTGTCAGGGCGGTGATGCCGTCATCGTAGACAGCCAAAACACAGAGCTCATAGTCCCGCGACGATGCCAGGTCGCTCAGCAGGAAGTACTTGTGGTTGGCTGGGATCATCCTGAATAGGACACAGAGACAAAGTCATTGTATTTTATTGCTTTATGATGTGTAGAATATTTGTAGAACAACAACTTTTCCACAGGAATTCAGGTTGTGGAGAAAGAAAGAATTTTGTTTCTTCCCAAGTGTCTCATTTTAGCAGCAGATCACCAGAGACAGTTAATTGAAAGTGAGACCTCTCACTGACCGTTAATTTCCTGTATCAGTGTCACATGGGTTTTGCCACAGACCCGCCACATTAGGAGACAGGAAGCAGTCTTGAGTCCACTTATTCTTATGAGAGAAATGAACGTGATCACAGATTATGACCAATTCTTTCTCCCCATCATCACCAAGATACATATTGGACCCATTTTGTACAAGACATGTTTCTTCTGAACATTCTGATTCAAAAATGACATTTTTCAGACATGCATATCAGGAGAAAATTAACATAAACGGGTATTTAAATTGTCTAATAGGTAAAATCATGAATTGAAAGTTAAACTTACATCAAACAAATATCATGTGATACAGCCCCATCTGACTTTGTCCATTCAGACGACATTAATAACACTTCCAGACGAGGCGGAGGGATGGTGGTTCCTTAACTGTCATTGTGGGAGACATGAATCCGCCCACTTAGGAGATGAGAAGTGTGAACTATTTCACACCACTGGTGCAGCGTACAGTGGAGTATCTTGTTATATATTGAGAATTTTTGCGGTGACATATCATGTTAATTTGCATTTTGTCTACATTGAGTTAACATTACAGAAAATACCTGAAAAAATGTGTGACAACGTTAGCTAAAAAGAATGTCTATGTAGAAATCTTTTACGCTAATATTCGAGCTAGGAAGGCAGCATTAAGGAACTTTTTTTTTTCAGGCACAACAACTTTTGGTTTGCAGCTCTCGCGCTCAGGTATTTTTGACCAAATAAACACAGATGTTCTCTTTAAAAGAGTGAATTACCTATATCTAGCAACTTTCACGTGTCCTATAGTGTTTCTATTCTCTGTTTCAACATGAATGGCAGTGAATGGATTTAAGAATGCAGTCTGAGGTCTACTAAATCAAACTGGCAGTTGAATCCATTAAGAACAAGTATCATTAAAATATCGCCAAAGTTAAACATGATATTCCTGTATCGATATTTTGTCCCTCTCCATTTCCACACTGCAGTATTGCCACTTCTTATTACATGATCTGATTTGTTCCACTGCTGCTATGACATTCAGTAACAGGGATGCCCAGAAAAAAACAAAAACAAAACTACAGTACGTGGTGGCATTCAGTGAGAAAGCCTCCGCAGAGACTAAAAATGAATTCTTGGTCTGCAGCCAGCCGAGTGCCCATCCTTTGAGGTACTCCTCACTCATTTTCATGCCCTTTCATCGTCTGACTGCACCTGCCGTAACAGTATGCCAGCTAGCCAAATTATACTCCTGCTCTCTCTGGCCACAGTACAACTGACAGGACTGTTCTAACACCTTCTCTGCCCTTTCACCCTAACAGGGAGAGTCTTGCCTTACTCCGTTTGAGAAGTGTTGAGAAGGCCAGGGCGTGTTTAGTCATGTGTTTCACAGCCGATGAGCTTTGCCAGAGAAAAAGGATGATTTTGTGTGTGTGTGTGTGTGTGTGTGTGTGTGTGTGTGTGTGTGTGTGGAGGTTTTTTGAGAAAACATTCAGGGTGCTGTGCATTTGTAGCTCTTTTATGCTCTTTGTTATTAAAAATAGGGTTTTGTTTTTATCATGTTTGTTTGAATTAAATGCTTTGCCTTATTCCTTGACTTCTTCAGTCTTGTTATTGATTATATCCACTGGCAGACAATTATGTCAACTTGCTGTTACCATCAGCTGATGTTATTCTACGCTACAAAACACCATAGCAACACAGGGTGCCTTTAGCCAATCACTCTTGTCCCACTAAACCCATCAAACTGCAGTTTCCTACCATGCTTGCCTCATTTGTATGCATACAGCCCATAATGTGTCTTTTTATTGTGTCATTCATGGTAACCACAGAGGGGACAGGAAAACAGATGGGTGGAGGAAATATGCATGTAGAGAGAAAGTGGGAATTAACTTCAGCTCACCTATTATAATGTCATTTGTAAAACTTAGCTCCAGGAGGATATTGCATGAGATCATTGTGACCATTTAACGACCGTCAAATCATCAAGCATCCATGTGTATTTTAGGCGAGCTATTTTCTCGCAGAGTCTCTGTAATATCTTGACATTCATGCAGAGATGGTTATGTAGCAGTGGCTGCTAATAACCAAGTCCACTCTGCAGCTATTGCAGTTATTTCTGTTATATTTGATGACATTTTTGTATTGTTCTGTCTCCATCATTTGCAGCACTTACTTAACTCACTCCATCTTCGTATTTCTCCTTTTTGTTTCACATCTTTTTTTCTGTCATTACCACGCATTGATCTAAAAGGCTTCATTTCTGCAGGACTGTGCAGCCGTCTCAGACTCTCAGACTCCGCAGATCAATATGGAAAGTGGCATCGCATCAAATGACCCTGAAACAACAATTGAGTCAACAAAGCTCAGCTGTTGAATTTAGCCCAGCACAGAACCTGCACTCATGTTAGCTCCACACAGCTGCATCAAATCTGTAACAAAGCTGTTTTTAACTTATCATTTATATGATGCAGTAAGAATTTAAAGAATAACAAATAAAATAAATCAATCAGTCAATTAAAACTGGATGCTCACAGGTCTGATTCTAGGCTAGTCAAATGATCCTTTATCAGTTCCTTAGTGGGGAAATTTGTGTAACAACAGCAAAGAGAATAGGAAAAATCAAAAGATGTATCAATAAAGGTAAAAATAATAATAATAAACAAGTAAACAATCAATCTTAGCAATTGCAAGCAACAAAAATATAGGAAAAAAGGTTTGCATTTAAATTATTAACATGCTTAGACACAAATGAGCTCTTGATACAAGAAATAGCAGTTTGTCAGAGCTCCAAAGCTTTTAAATTCATATGTTTACATTTGTGATGTTTATAGGAGCACAAGAGCAAAAAAGCACTTCGTACATCTAGACTAGAAAACCATAATTGGTACTGTAAAAAAAAGTTATGTAAGTTCCCTTTTCTCAATTTCTATATCATTTCTACATATCTAAGTTTTTCATCATCCTCAAAACTAAAACCATCTTCCATCCTCAGATGTTGACTCCAGATGTGTCTAATTGAGTTGCAAACTTGAGTTAAATGCTCCTTCATCTCCGTCTTTTCTTCACTCTACAGTGTAAGTCTCTCCAGCTGCATTTGGATAGTTGCTGGAGCAAAATAATATCACCCACACATGAAGGAATCTGCGACAGTTATGTACTGCAGAAACATAAATTTTGTTCCACTTTGTAACAGAATGCACTGGTAATTTGGGATGACAACAATATTATGTTGCCTCAAACTCCTTTTACAAAGTATTCATGTATGGTATGTATGTAGTATTGTGTTTTGGGGTTGGTGGTGCCAACACAATATAACTGGCTCCATCTTTCTTCCATTCAAACTCACTTGAATCTCTGCTTGCATTTACAATTTATTTCATTCCTTAACACTTACAGATAGAACACCCGTTGTTTATTTTGAGGGGAATCAAGCAGAAAGTGGTTCTTTAAGATGTTGACCTCTGCCTCAGTATACCTCAGCGGTATTGTTTCATTTCTAATGCAATGCAAAGTACTTCAGGTCTTGTACCACATAAAACAGAGTTATACTATAACAAAACATGTGGGTGTCTGTCTCTGCGGATTTTGCCTTAATGAAAGAAAAAAAAAAGGGTTATTAAATTCAAGTGTTCGAGATAGAAAAGCTCGTCTTCATCAGATAATGTGCAAAGATTGTCCTGTGTAAAGGAAACAATGCTGACTAGTATTCCTTGAAGTTTTCAAGTCTTATTATAAAACACTGTCTAGGCTAGAAATTGAATAGAGAAACTGTAGGGATGAGCTATCAGTGATGATATATTGTTTTACAACAACATAAGTGTTCTATCCTTTTCCCTAACTGGATCAGCATCAACAGTCATGTCAGCTGCTGGGTGAGGATTTAATGCTCATTCAAACAACAGACAACAAAACTGACTGATTGAAGAGACAGGAAGATGAGAATCATTCAGTTCCAACATCCTTCATACTTTGTGGAGTGAAAGTTTGGCCAGAGGCTGAAA
>JAQFJA010000024.1:27420791-27432152 GCA_029874485.1 Naso brachycentron | reverse complement strand
TAATGTTAATGCTAGTGCAAGTCTAAATGCATTCTGCTCTAGTCTCCACCAAACTTTGATTAAACACTACGCAGTGCACCGAAAGCAGGTCGAATATGATGGCAGTCTGTTGAGGTGAATATGAGTGTTCACGGAATAATTTTAGAAGTCAATCTACGGCTGAATTTCTCTAACTGCTTCGGGCTTAGCAGCAACAGGAAGTTAACAATTTCGGCAGCTCTGATGGTATGTGATTGCAGACTTACACTGCCGACTACTGGACTGGCATGCATAGTGCAATGCTTTCAGTTTGTGTAAACGCAGACATGTTTTGTAGACGCAAAGGAGAGACTTTCTGTTTTTAGTAGGGCTGCTCTCGTCTGAACGTGGCCTTAGATTGGACTTATTTGTTTTCCATGTAGAGTGAAGCTGTGACAGTTATTGTGTATTTTGATAAAAGGCTGCTAAGACTCTCCATCCATCTGTCCATATTATACTGCATATTTCACTGTATAATGAGCCGTGATGATGTTAATCACTTTGTTCCCTCTCATCATGTCACCCATGAACATGTTAGAGCTAACAGCTCAGAACAGAGCAGCTGAGGAGCGGCTATGCTAGTGGCAAAGGAAAAATCAGTTGACAGGTGCCCAATTTAAAAAACCCGTTGGAGTTTTTAACATCTATTTCATCTGCAATGCATAATTTGTTCAGCTGAACTGTGCTTCACTGCAGCCTGTGAAGCACTGATAACCGCAATGATGGTCAGTGAACTTCTAAAACTTTCACTGCCCCATTTGTCATGCCATTATGATAGGGCAGCAGTAGCCTGCAGGAAACAGCCAGCAGCTTTTTTGACTGGAATATCAGTGGCTGGGAAAATGAATGAATAACCCCTCCTTCCTCCCGACATCCCTCGACAGCTTCCATGATGAACCCCAGAGCTGCAGCTACACAACTGGCTGAGTGCGTCTGCACAGTTCACACAGTTAATGCAGTTCAGCCGAACTGGACAGCTCCCAAATGTGAATGTGAAGCAGGCCAGTGAATAACAGCAAGCGAGCTCGCTCCACTTTCCCCGGAAAGATAAAGGTTAGAAAAAGGCCGTGCACAATTTGGAAGAGTCATTTGTGGGGAAGCTGACTGAGTCCAGACTTTTACATTAGCAGGAGAGCCGATTTAAACAAGGGCTTGGAGAAGGGAGAGGTGTCTTTGAATCCGAGCTGGAAGGCTTTGAGTCAGGAAAGTGGAAGATGTCATGTGAGTGGATGTGAAGCAGAGGTGAAGCTCAGCACTGCAGGTAGTTTCATCACAGGTGTGCAGATTTTGCTGATATTCACTTCTTTGTTGTCTGCAGTAGAAGCTGAACAAAATGTCTGTTTGTAGCTTTAGACTTGTCATAATTATGAACAAACTCTCTTTGCATCCCAGTTGCCCAGTGTAGAGGAGGTGCAGAGAGACCCTCATGTAGAATTCAAAGGCTCTGCTTGATGCTCACAGGTGTTCACTTTGGTTCACTCTTATGAAGTACACTATTGTAAAAACAGTACGTTGTGCAGGAGATGATTTGGTTTGTCCATTATGTCATTATGTTCTCATCCAGGTAAAAGGAAATCTAGTAAACAAAAACGTGTCAAAACATCTTCAAGAATAAGACTAACATTGCTTCGGTTAAGTACTTTTAGGTATGATCCTGCAAGAATGAAGTGTCGTATTGCTGCTTTTAACATCTGCTATCAGAGCCATTTTTGTCCTTTTTCTGTTCCAGAAGACAAATTAGAAAAACTGCATCTTATATGGACAAGATTTGTAATTTTTTTAAAGGTTCATAGCACTGAACAGCCTCTACTCCAAATTTCCTCTAAGCTTTTTTTTCTCCTCCACAAGTATCCCATCAGTTTACAACAGATGCACCAAAGCACATCCAGCATGTGCTGGTTTTCCCTTCAGCACACAAAATGGCCCACATTGCCTCTGTCGAGTGCAATCAAGAGCGTGCGCAGTGAGTGAACAATAAAAGCATGTACTAACAACATGAAACAATAATAAACACATGTACTGAACTTGGCATGTTGTGGCAAAATCAAAATTGATGAGGCATTCAACTCTCTCTCTTTAAAATTCTGTTTATTTACTATTGATTTAACATTTTAAGTTAAACATAATTGCTGCCTGGATTACGATCAACAGATTGCCACATTTTTTCCAGTGAAGGAAACATTTTTTTTCTGCAGTGAAGTTGTAAAGAGCTGCTTACAAGGAACAGAACTTTGACAGCAGAGTCCAGTGCGTGGTTTGATTTAATAGAAAAAACCCTTCACTCTCCTCCTCCCCTCGCTAAGTCCTTCTTACCTGAGAGGCCAGAGACACACAGAGAGAGGCAGAAACATATAAAAAAATAACAAAGTATTTTGCAACAAGGGCCAGAAGGTGACAGTAATTACAGCAATGCAGTGAAGTGCTGCGGAGTACGTTTCTCAGTGTGTGATGGTGAAGCGCTCGGTGCTGCTCTAACCAGCAGAGTGTCTGTAAGGCCTGCGACCAGACTGCAGAGGAGGGGCCGAGAGGGCAGAGTGGGCGTCATGAGTATCTTCCACTACAGCGTACAGTGGAGAGGCCAATAACTCTGCCAGAGAGCTCCACTTCTGTGATAAAATGTTTTGCACTTAAAGTCAAAAGTATAAGTGGCGCCACTGTGAGTTAAAATGAGAGCTTTTACTTGAGTCATGGATTACAAGGGAGAGCAGAAAAGCCACAGCGACAAAAACTGACTGCAGGTTCATGAAGAAATGAATGTGCTCATAGTCACCGGCTGGCAGGGACAAGGGACAACAGCAGGGACAAAGTTTCTGTGCAAAGACAGGTCTGAGTCACAGAAGTTGGTAAAAGCCTCCCACTGGCCGACTGTTTCAGTCAACACTCTCACGCCACATCCGCTATCTGCATGTTACTGTTGTCAAAGTCCCTGCTCTTCGAGAACAACACAAAAACCACATCCGAGCAGCAAACTATACGCAGAAAATGGTTAGTTTGAATCGTGCACTAAGGCAGGCCTGCTTGGTTCTTTTGGTGGACAGCTGTATAAAAATACAAAGAACATTTAGACAACATTTGCTGTCTAACAGAGACATTCTTGCATGTTTGCCCACTGGTTACGGGAAAAGTATCAGGTATCAAACATGGCCTATCATCTGCTGTGAGCTAGTAGGAGTAAACAAAGACACATGAAATGAAAATGCCATGAATTTTGGTCGTGTGGTCCCAATTATGGAGGACCAGGTGAAAACCCTGAGGTCAATGGGAGTTGCTGCAGCATACGCCAGGCAAGACTCAGACACAGCTGATAAAAACGCTGTTGGTAAATACTTCTTTACAGATCTCTAGAAACAGTTGTGGGCAAAGTTCGAAGGAGCGCCACCCTGCAAACGCACATGTTTCCAGAGTGACTGGTGGAGATCGCTGTGAACAAAGAACATATGGTGACCCAGTGGGAAGAGCAAAATAGTCCCATTGAAGACAAGACTATTAATCCTGGGCTTAGCACCGCTCAAGACAATTGTGCTTGGTTTAAAGAAATACGAACAGGCTGGGACATTTTCCCCCTATTCCAGAATGATTACAGGTTGAGCCAGATCTTTCTCCAGCCAGGCACAGTGCTAACGTAGTGTGGAGAGGTCTGGCTGAGCAAGACTACACAAAGACTGGATGTAAGATGGAATCAGGCATTGAGATCCTTGTCTGATAATTTAACAAATCAAAAACTGAGAAATGCATCGTTTGAGTTATTTTGAAGGTTTCAGGAGACTTTTTCTTTGAACTTATATCGACATGCAACAAAATTCATGCTGAGACTTCTAATTTATTTCGACCGGACTTGGATATTTTATCCATATTATAATTTGTACTGATATTAAAAATATTGCTATTGATATTGTGGCATTTATTTCAACCGTATTTCCTAAGCCTACATGATAATGGCACATTTGATTGCTATTATTTAATGTAACCAGCTGGTGCAACACTTCTTTCACCAAAGGGTCATTTTGTTAAAAAAAAAAAAAGAAAAAGAAAAAGAAAAAGAAAAAGAAAAAAAATTAAATAAAATATAAATAAAATAAAAATGGTGCTTCAGATTCTGGGACCTCTTTTTTATGAGATAAGTTACAAAAAGCCGTCTCTCTGACAGCATCCTCAGCTGCTTTGGTTTTGTCTGTAATAACCTGTTTGCTGTCTTCTCTCTTATGCAGAAGAGTTTGATGAGCAACTTTTTCAAAAAAATTTTCATTAACAGATTGAATGCTGTTTATACCTCTTCAGTCTAAACCTGCTCAGCTCAACATATTAAGCTCAAGAGAACATCAACATCTGTGATAAAAGCAGGAGAGAGTGATTCTGTTTCGCTTCCCGTACTCTGATTTTCTCAGCCGAGCCACAGAATCATATAGTTGACCTTTGAAACACAAGAAGGCTGCATCTCTGTGCCTTCAGGCTGATGCAGTTGAGGAAATAATAAAAGAAGAGGGAGGCAGAACCCCGCAGTGCCTGCTCTAAGTACTGTAAATACTCTGAAAATACTTCAGTTTGAAATGTATCAGAACAGACATAAGAGCTAAAACAAAGTGGAAATGAAGAACCCAGTTAAACTTCAGTTAATCTACTCTCATCTTTCTTTGGTTATTAAAAATTATTATTTTTTCTGTGTTAATAAATAATAAATCTGAGTCACACCAGATGAATGGAAATTAAGCGTCAACTGAAACATTTACAGCTTTGGCCATTTGAGGAAACAACAGACGCTGAAGGAGAATCTCTAAAAGTGTAGCTGTCACAACACATTCACGTTTAACTCTTAACTTGGCTGCTTGTAATTGTTCAGTGTGAGATATGAGAGGTCAATACACACACACTTGTGCATGCAGATGAAAACGAAACTCCTCAGTCAAGGGGATTCAACTTTCTTAACCTGCTGACATCAGACTGCCACGTTCCAACACCCACAGCACTCCCTGCCATCAGTGCCATGGGAAAATGATTAGATCTCCCCCACGCTCAGTGTGGAATCATCGGTACAGACGCTCTGCACTCGACCGCATGCTCCCTCCAACTGAAGGTACAAAAATGGTCATTGAGAGCCTTTGGCTTTTGGTTAAAATGAGATTGAGGCCATGAACACATTTCAAACTGTCATTTGTCAGCCCTCCAAATGCTCTGTAATAACACTCAATTATACAGACTGAATGACGTTGCTAGGTTACAGAGCTGGCTAAGTGGCTGATGGGACCATCCAATGGTCACTCAGCATCGTGGGCTGATAGAGAGTCCACACACACTCATTCACTTGGCAGCCAAGCCTGAAACATGCTCTGAAATCCACATCTGGTGGTTAGGATGTGCAAATCATGTGAACAAGCTGCTGCTCCGGAGGCTTCGTGACAGGAGATGAACCAGAAGTTTCCTTCAGGAAGTTTTACTGCTCATTTACATTATTATAAATACGCAGTTTAAAATGTTAATGTTTGATCTGACGTCTGGCGTCCTCATGTAAGTGTAATGTGTTTGGTATATTTTATCCCACATACCCCTTGTATTTGTTTTTTCTGCACGTGTTGGTACTTTAGACTCAGCGGCCGGTTGCATTGCCTTTGGACATGTCTCTGTATCGTCTTTGTTTTAACCGGGGTACACACTACAAGATAATGGGGCTGATTTTGGGCCTGGTTCTCCCCCTCTGACAATCCTCGGGAAAATCCCGATCATCTGATGATTCTACAGATTCTCTACAGATTCTCTTGTCAGATTGTCTTGTGATGTGAGGTGTGTCAGGAGTGAGCCACTCTGCTCTGAAGAATGTCATCGTTGTAGTCTGACCCTGGCATTAGAGTGTCGTGTGCTATTCTGGTCATGTTGTCGCCCTCCACACACTATGGGAACAAAGCTGTTAAATCTGATTTTTTTGTCGTCATGTATTTTGAAAATCTCTTCATGTGGACCAGGGCCTGGCATTAGCAGGAAATGTTTGCTTTACATTAATCTTCATGTTCCGTCTCACTTTACAATTTAAGTGTTCATATTTTTAACTTTACACCTTTCACTTTTCATTTTGCAGTCTGTTCCAGGCTCCCGCTCAGAATTTTTTTGTTCCATCTCCTGAACCAACCTGATTTCCCTGCTGGATGAATCAAGCTTCACTTTATCTTTTATTACAAAAATTCTATTTCTGTCTCCACCTGTTTGATGCCTGAACCCTCCACAGGGTCCTGACTTGTATCTGTATGCACCCGCGAGGTAGGGCATTGTCTAAAATCATGGCCAAGAGCATAATAACAGTAAATGCTGGAGGATTCAGAGTTTTCATAATAGTTGCACCTCTGAAAGCGGATCATTAAAATCATGATGGATTTGTGTAAACTCCCAGGTGCATCTTTCTCAGCTCAGCTGTATGTTCTACTACTGCGGACTGACCTCGGTTTGCATGCACAACAACACATCACCTCAGTGCAGCATCTCTATATCAGTTTGATTAAAAAACAACAACAACAACAAAAAACCAGCAGCACAGTGAAAATCATTCCTTCAGGGTTTCTAAATGCCCTGCTATCCTGTAATACCTCGATACCGCCCAAGCTAAAGATTTAAACTGATATCTTATCTGTTGCCTGAAGCCAAATCACTTTTTTTTCCTTTAGGTGCTCACTGAGTTGTTCAAGTCCAAAAAACCTGAAACAGCCTGAAAAACCCTGATACAACATCCTGCATGAGGAAGACTTTGGTGAGAACTACCCACACAGGGATGATATGTGAGTGGAACAAAGACAGACAGAGAGGAGCAGTGATCACACACACACACATACACACACACACACACACACACTCACACACACACACACACACATAGGAAACACGATGTTGAGTAAGACCTAAAGACCCCAAGACCTAAAACTTGAATCATATGTAACACCTGCATGCCAAACTGTGTCATATTCTGATTTCAGGCTCATAAGAAAAATATAGAGCTCTCTCATGTGTGACCTCATAATAAAAACACCTCAGTCAGAGTTTCAGTTTAAACTCTTGTACGATAAATTTCCACAGATACCAGATCATCTTCATCCCAGTGACAGAATTTATGAATTTAACAGAAGTTATTCTTCACGTACTTAATAGAGTTGGTAAAACTATAAAAACACTGATTCTTGGGCTGAAATATTTCATTAAGTCTTAATTACATGAAACTTAAAATGGGATTTGAAGCAAGATGAAAGGGATGTTAGTGTTGAACAGAGAGAAGAGAGGAACAGGATCATTCTATTTCTTAGAGTTGAAGATGATGTACTTTTTTATAGTGATTTAAACTTAAAATGGTCTCTGAATCTCAAAGACAATAACAGCACAATAGTGGTTGATTTTTTTTAAGAAACATATGACGTCCCTGGGAAGGGTTTCCTTCTGATCGTGTGCTGGTCTCAGGAACGTTCTTAGTATTTACTTTTCAGGATTATCTGAACCAGAAAATTGTCATCTTATGCTGGCCTCACACCAGCAGCATTCACGCGAGTTTTGCTCGAGATGTGGTGCGCTCCGTGATCTTGGTCATTTGCTGTAAGGTGTTCATAAAAGTCAATCTGGACTATTTTCAGGAAGCCTTTTTCTTCATCTTGGCATTACGATAAAATCAAACATGTTTAATATTATCACAACTCTTCATTCTTGTCTTAAGCAAATTGAGCTGTTTAATGATGTGAACACTGTCAGCAACTAAGAAAGCTCTGTGTAACTGGTGGTCAGCCAGACTTCCAGGGAGGTTTGTGGGGCCCCCTGCCCTGGGGAGAGTGCTTGTTTTCGGCTTTACTTTCCTGTCCAAGCCCCCTCTCTTCTCTGGAGCTTTGGACTTTGTCATTTTTTCAGCTCATGCTCTCAAAAGGAATCAAATTAAATTCTAGCAAATAATGACCCTGCAAGATCCCCAGTCTGCAAAATCTTTGTCTGTGACTAGAAACTCAGTGACTTGCTGGCACACTGTCTTTAGATGTGAAAGACATTAGTCTTTTAAAAGTCCTCTAGTTCATGGAAGGCATGATTTTCAGATTAAAACTCTGTTGTAGTTGTAATTTGAAAAAGCTTGACATGAACATAATGGTCAAAATGCACAAAGGACACAAGTTTGATCTGTGACACTATCACACAGAACACACACACCCCTCTTTCACCTGTATATGAGGATGTCGTCTGTGGAGCTGTTATACTGGATCTGGTACATGCGAACTCCTGGTATGTGGTTCTGCGGGGGCCATCTGATGGTCGCAGAGCTGGACGTTAGATCTGACACACTGACCCGCTGCTGGTCGGACCGAGCCTGACCTCCGCTGATGTTGGACTTGATGGATGTGGGGATGTCCGAGGGCCCCGGGTCAGGGTCCAGTTTAGGGTCAAAGTGTGGCGAAGGGTTGACAACTAACTCAACAGGAGCTGTTGCTTCCCCAGCAGCATTTGAGGCGATGCATGTGAACTTTCCAGAATCCTAGAAAATATCAGGAAGAAGAAGAGAAGAGCCAACATTTATCCTCACCATTATGCGAGTCTCTCCCTGTGAAAGCAATTATAACGAGCAGACTCTTTTATTCGCACGGTTCATGAAGGAACATTTACATGGCTTTAAATAATCCACTTTGCAAAAGGTCATGTAGAAGAACACTTTTACATCCTGTGAATAAGTAATTTGTGTTGAGCTAATCAGGTATTAAAAGCCTTCACAGGCACCAACATGTATATCACACAAATCCTGACAGTTATAACAAGATCTTTATACTTTTAAGATTGCACATGGAGTATAGAAAAATCTCAGCACACCCGAAGCAACAGGTGCGTAGGAGGAGGGCGCCACCCAAAAGTCATCCAAAGTCAAAAAAGAAGCTCCCGCACTCTGTTATGCTCTCTGTTTCATTTATTGGAGCAACGTTTCGGTCAAAAAACCTTCATCAGGCATTACAAATGGCATCATTCATCTCTCTATATAGACGTGCAATGGATGCAATTAGCCAATCAGAAGGCTGGAGGGCTCAACTTTTCTGATGGGCCTCACCTGTCAGGTAAACACAGCACTCATTAATAAATAAATACAGTACATCATCACATAATTTGGAGGCTTTCACGACGTGAAAGCATTTTAAAAGGATGATGGATAACATATCAAAAGGACAAAAATAGGACATGATACATAAGGGCAATAACGCCAATTATCAAAGTCTTTGAATATATTAAATGCAAATTTTTTTTTAGATTTAATAAAACAGTGGATCTATAACAATTCTACACTTATCAAGAAAACGCAAAATGTCAAAGGCTGAAAGTATGAGTATTTTTCAGCCTTTCCATCGACCCCAGGATACCCCAACTAGGGCAGATGGAAAGACAGCAAAATAAAACTCCACATGGCTGATCCTCCCTGCTCACGACACATACAACATACAGTAGATCAGACGAAAGCTGCATTACATTCAAACATAATTCATCATCGCTGACAGTGTCTGTAATATAAAAATCCAGAATGCTTCCCTTCTTTTTAGGAGCAGATCGTGGTCTCCCCCCTCTAGGTGGCAGTGACACATGTTCTATTCCACAAAAGCGGAGGGAGGCCAGTCATGTCTCATCTTGTTGAAGTGAACTGCCACTGGATAGTCTGCGTCCTCGCGCCGTATCGCACTCTTGTGCTCACTTATTGCCTTATAGCCTCCAAATTATGTGATGATGTACTGTATTTATTTATTAATAAAATGCAAGTAGGCCTAAAAGTGGACCGGAGTGAATTTATTTTGAATGTTCGAAAAATTAAAGCCATCATGTTACTGATTTATTTTTTTATTCTTCCTGTGCAGGTTTGGGAGACCTCCTGCCGAAGCCTTGGAGGAACATCCAGTGGACTTTTGAGTATGTAGAAATCTTTAAAAAAAAAAAAAAAAAAAAAAAATTGCCACCATAAATAGTCGATTTAAACGTCTTGACTCAAAACTCATTTTAGTATCCAGACAAGAAAACAGAAGTTTTTAAATTCATTTCATTCATTCATTCAATTTCATGGCAGGTGACAGGTGTCAGCCCTGTTCGCTAACTTCACTTCAAAAGTAAAATATACACACAGTTCTTCTGAGGTTACCAATATAAGTAACAGCAGCTAAAAGTCCTGTTTTTTGTTGGCTTTCTGTGGCATTATTTCTCACCTTCCTCCAGTGATGTAAAAGTATGGGGCTAGAACAGTGTCAAAATGAATAAATGCACACATAAGGGTTTTCAAATGTATTTTTGGGATTTTTAAATTACTCTCCACCAAAAAAATAAAAATAAAAATATTATTTTTTATGTATTTATTTTGAATGAGTATGGGTCAGACAACAAAGGATTCAGTTATGCCAATAGCTTACATGATTATCAGTTCAAAAACAAAAAATAATAACCTAAATTTCATGGTTTGACCCTACTTAAGTTGGACCTTCACATTTATTATACATTCCGAACCAACAACATATGTGAACTACCAGATGAGTTTTTTATTTTGTTTGTGTTGAGTTTGATTGAAGTATGTTTTATGATGATTTGCAGGGTCTAATTACTTTTTATGCCAATTTAGTCTAGTGGCTTTAAGAAGAAACATATAGATGAGGTTAGGCTGAGGTGTGGCCAGCATGCAGCACCTTTTGGTCTGAGATGGTGGTGCTCAAGTGTGACATCTACTGGCAGTCAATACTGAATATAAATAGGACCTAAGTGCTGTCTGTATTGTTTCTGTTCCCTCTAGCAAAAAGCAGAAGCTGATGAGGACCATTCAAAACTTTCAGCCTGACACTGACAGAACTGATTATGTCCGGATTTTGTTGGTGGGTCCTGTTGGGGCTGGCAAGTCGAGCTTCTTCAACTCAGTCAACTCAGTGTTTCGAGGCAACATGACATGCAGGGCCATCGCTGGTACAGCAGGCAAGAGTGTGACCACTCAGGTACCAGCACAAGTCATGACACTTTCTGGTGACAATCATGGATACCAATTTGCAATTAGATTAGCAACAGCAAAACAGCAGTCAAAATCTGCATTACAAAAGACAATATTTAAAATACCACAAAGTTTTATAGGTCATATTAAGGTTTACATTGCTTGACCGCTCGTTATATAACTAGAAACTGATTCTCACTCTCTCTTCACACTCTAATGAATCTCTGCAGTGTGTCCCTAATTAATTTATATTTTATATCACCTCTGTAGTTCCGCACCTACACCATCAAGGCAGGGAAAGGCGGTGAAACTCTTCCTCTGATCCTGTGCGACACAATGGGGCTTGAAGAAAAGGCTGATGCTGGTTTGGACATTGAGGACTTAGTCAGCATCTACAAGGGTCA
>JAQFJA010000024.1:27389275-27400129 GCA_029874485.1 Naso brachycentron | reverse complement strand
ATAGAGACACAAGTCAGACAGGAATCATTTTCAGCTCAGTGTGAACTTCTGTGATTGTGAAGTCCATCAAAAATTAACAACAACATATGAAGTATGTGATGTATGTCTACAAGTCTGTCCACTGATTCCTGATACGATGATGACGGGGTGATGGAATGCCTGGTGATTATGCTGCAAACTAATCTCCCCACAGGGACAGTGAAGTTACGACTAATATCGGGTTCTCATCACCATGCCCTTTTCTACTAAAGATTAATTGCTAAGACATGAGCAAACACTTATATTTGCTTAGAACTACACGTATTATGAAGAATAAATGTTTTCATACTGCTAGTAAATGCAAAAATAAACTGTTGCCAAGCATTCTGTAGTTGAGTTACTACATTATTGGTGAGTCCAGGTTCTGCAGAATCTTCTTGATCGTCAGGCTCATGCTCTTATAACAGTCAACAATTTCAACCTTTCTAATCTGTAACATAAAAAATCAACATGGCTGCTATGAAACACATAGTTTAATTCGTAAGTATGAAGAGTATCATCCAGAACTCAGTAACACTAACAAGTGAATTTATAGATTAACTGTCAGCCCCCAATCCACACCCATATGGTGATGGAGGGGCATGGAAATATAAAATGAATAATACATAAATATTGCCGTTACATGGGTTTCTTTAACATTCACAGATGTGATTAGAGAAAACAGGGAAGAGTCCATGTCACCTTGGAAGTCAGCAGCCCGGAGGAAATGATAAACAGTGTATCAGAATTCTTCATTAAGTCCTCGTTTGTGAGCCACAAATTCTAACACAGTCCCTGTGGAGACATGGGCTGTCCACGTCCTCTCTTTAATGAGGTCTGTGCAGATTGTAGTCAGTGTACCGCAGGTGAAGAAGGACACGTTTGGCCTGAAGATAATCAGCATCTTCTGGGTTTGGATCCTCAATGCAAATTTATTTTTATGTTAACTGTTCCAGGTTTACAGCAAACTGAGAACCTTTGCTAGTCAGTCAGTCAGTCAGTCAGTCAGAGTGAAATCCACACAGACTCTCAGTGCTGCAGCACAGTCAGCTCACCATCCTCTGTATCTCAGTGTCTGCCTCAGCGCCAAAGCTCATATTCACCCATAACTCTGAGTGTTGGTGTGTGTCTGAGCCGCTCTGAGCCGCAGTGCTGCTGCTCTTAAAGGAATATACCAGGAGTTTTTCAGGTAACGCTCATTCCCCATGTCAGCAGTTCTGCATGTTGCATGTAAAGCCTCTAAAACACGTCAAGAAAATCGCCAAAACCCTCCATCTTGTGACCGTGCATATGCACCATGCTATAGAGACACTGTCACTGTGGGAACAAGTACAGAGGAACTAGCTGGCTGGGCGTAGCGACACGGCACATCCAACACAACGCAGTTATATTGCTTCACTGCATGGTGACCTGCACACACCACAGGTTACCTGCACATTCACCATGAAATAACACCATTTTCATTGTTTTCAGAGCATAACCGCGTTGTGTCCAAGGCGCTGTGTCACTACGCCTGGTTCCTCTGTATTTTCGCCCACAATGACAGTGTCTCTATGGCATGGTGAAAATGCACAGTCACAACAAGATGGAGCGTGTTGGAGATTTTTGGATTTGTTTTAAAAGGAATTATGCAGCGGCAATCACAGACGTTGGCTTCTCCCTGCTTGTGCGGGGCGGGTGTCTAGTGACCGACTGAACGCACAGACAGGAGAAAGGCATTCACGTTCTTGTCTACATCGGAATTGTGGATGAATTGGCTACATTCCCAAAAAAGTGGAGTTTTTCTTTAACAGAGTGGAAACACTTTACGAGAGCAGACATAGATTAGATGAGTTTATACGTTATGCCTTGTTGAATAAACAGAATTTAAGGTATTTAGAGAAGGGAAGAATCTTGCTGTCTTTGACTGAAAGCTGTCATTGTGTTCCTGCAGTCAGACAGAATCTACGGCTTCAGTTTAATCAGCTTTATTCGTGAACAGTCTCACCAAGTCAGTCATGAACTCTGCTGTTTGGCCCTTTACTGGTTATGCCTGAGCCCTTTTTGATAATAATTCATTATTTTAATTTGGAATCCTGAAATAAGATATATCTCCTGCAGTTCATCAACAAGATGACCACTTCCTCGGAATTAAAGGTGCAGCAGCTATGAATGTGTTAGTCAGCACTAAAATGATCAAAGGAGCAGTTTCAGTCACAGATCCTCATCATAACATTTCTGGAGAGCAGATTTCTCTTGTAGTCACCCAGAAGGTACCTGCTACAGCAAACATTATCCAGCAGTACAGATTAAGCATGTTGCTTGAGGCTACATGAGGCTGGAACTCTAAATTTAACAAATTAGCCGTCATTTTGTGTCCACTAAAGCATAACATCCCTTTGCCCGCAGACCCACTAAGATAGAGCACAGAGCTGACTGAGCATCCAGAGCCGAGCTGCATGAGCTCAGTGTTTCAGAGTCAGCAGCAGGAAGAGAAGCAGGATTTACTTCAGATTCAGGCCTAATTAAACCTTCTCGTCTGTAAGATTAGACTGAAATTTTTCCACTAAAGGCTTTTATTGAGTTTCTGTCAGAATAAAACATGTTGCAGCTTCACAGCCGGAGGTACAGGAACAAACAGGAGGGTTCAAAGGGCAAAATGAGACAAAAATACGAGGATAAAAACACCTGATTTCATTGTGATTCTCTATTTAAAAAAGCATTATGACTCATTCAACTTGACAGGACATCATAATTATTTTTAATAAAAATGAAGAAAATAATCCAAAAAAACAGTAACAGCAAGATAATAAGATTTCTAAAAAGAGCAAGATAAAAAAAAAGATAACTACAAATAGCCAGAACTGAAAGCTTGCCTGACAATAATCACAAAAAATGACCTCATTCAGACCAGAAAAGGGAAAGAAAAGACTCCAGAAAAAAACATAAACTCAGATGATTCCTGTTTTGTTGTGCAGGTGTTTTCATGTTCCTCCTTTTATCGCATTAAACCTGCAGAGGGTTATGAGGCTTATGTCCTGTTTCTATTTTCAACACAGTATAAAACACTGAGCAAAGATCATTTTGTTCTGCCCACAGGCACAAAGAGAGAAACCCGTTCCTGCACATATAACAGTGTCATCCATCCTGTGGGGCCAATACAAGTGCTCAGTGGGGTATTAGCCTGTCAGGTGTGCCAAGATATGTTCTTATTTTATTATGAAACTGACTTATAGGATGCAATTTCTCTGTTATATTAGAATTCCTGTTTACTTTCATGTTAAACTCACATCGAGTCATGTCTCTGCAGAGTCTTTATGTTGATTAAAGGCAGAGGATTCTGATCGGACCTGCACACATACTTCATTTCTTGCTTGTTTTCTTGCTGTTCTGATAAACGAAAATCACAGAAAATAGTGAGAGGATGAGACAGTTCAGTGTTGTGAATCAGCAGCCGTCTGCAGTGGTATCAGTAAACCGTAGCAGTCCACAGCACGGAGCGGAATGAAACTAATTAAGCTGTTCAACAATATTTTCTGTGATCACTGTGGAAATCAAATCCCACCGTGACAAATTATGCCTGTCATTGTATGTCCACTAAAGCATAATGCCACCACGGGCTCATATCCGCTGAGTTATATTACAAATGTGGAGCTGCACATGAGCACAGTCAAGCTGTCTGCATGAACAATAGTTCGAAAACTCCACTCATTCATCAAAAGCCATCACACAGATGAATAAATGAAGGACGGGGAGCAGAGCTGAGGTTTTGTTCAGAGTACAATAGCAGAATAAATATCTGAAATGCAGACAGCAGGGTCCTAACCAACAGGCTGAAGGTGGAAAAATCACTAAATTCTCATGTCGGTGAAAGCACAAAAGGACTTTTTTCTGATATACCTTTTGAGACTTCATATGTGAGGAATCTGCAGCAACTGGTCTCCTCATGCCAGAGAGGAACAAATCATTCAATCAAATCAATAAAAACATGGAAGTAATGTCAGAAAGATTTATAAGTTTCAGCAGAAATCAGGGACTTTATTCTGAACAACAGAAAGCTACTGACCCTTGTTCAAGTTTGCAGGGTTTGGACTCACTCATCAGAGAGCATCTCTGAGCTCACCTGTGTGCTGTCTGCTGATTTCAGAGCAGTCTGGTGTTTGGCTGAAAGTGATTTAATACAGGTCTCATTTCCATGAACCTCCCACCTGTTTGCACCTCTCCTTCCACCTGCATGCTGTGTGCTCTGCACCAAATAACAAACACAGCAAAATCTTCACCCTCAGGAAAAAACTAAAAATGTCAGATTGTTGCTCATGCCAGTTGTCCCTGCAACTTGTATATATGTCTAGATGCAAATGTTGCTACAATATTAAGTGATTAAAGACTTAAATTACATTCATTCCTAAAAAAATAAGAAGTGACTTTCATAGACTGGAAAATCTGGAGGTTGAAGAACAAAACACGAGTGTTTTCTGGTCATTTTATTCTCATTAAGATAAACACATAAGACTCTAAAGCCAAACTGCCAAAAATTACCCAGAATCCACAGATGTTTGTGCAAGCTCTAAACTATGAGCCATATATCTGAGAGTTTTAATCTTTTAATGAAATGTCCTCCACAAAGCCATGGAAATGTAATGTCATTAACATTGGAACAGAAACATAAAGTTCATTCAGGTAAGATTTAAAAGCTACTACATGTTTCTGGTCGCTACTTTTGTGAAAAACGCATCCAGCAGACACTTTTAGTACCAGCCAACATGAGCAGAGGTCTCATCAGATGAAGATGTAAGCAAAGGGCGTTACTCCTCCATCATTTCATGAGTAAAGCGTACCGTTACCCTGACACTCACATTTGCTGTGCTGCCTCACGTACACCCTCTGGGCCTCGTCGGGGGGGCATTAGCACACAAAAGCAAAGCCAAAGTGCAGATCAGGCTGCTGTTATTGCCACACAGTCGAGCCTCTGGAATTCATTTCAGCACAGATGAAGAATGTAAAACTGCCCTGACATTCACAGCTCGCGTCCTGCTGCTGCTGAGCCGATGAACAGTGGGCGAGAGCCCCAAAACCGTGTGGAGATTTTTGCCCTTATTAAGTTATCTGTGCTAATTTGGAAGATTAAGGCTGAAATCCCACATTAGAGCTTATTTCTCTGAGGTTTGCGCACAGCATACAGATCCAGTGATACTGAGTCGACTGAAACTTTGTGTTTGATGAGTAAATGAGCTGAGGCGGCTACAAACAATGAAATATTTATACAGCCTTAGACAGCCTCATTCCAGCATGTCTTATAAAGGTGTGTGAGTAAAGTCAGATCGTCTCAGCTGCATTGTGGACTCACGTGCGTGTTTTCTATGTGCACTGACGGTGCGGCCTTCAGAGGGTGGGTATACATCACGTCTCACTTTCACAGAGGATGTAGTTTGCATCCAGTGGGTCACCCGGGGTTAAGGGTTGCTGTGACAACATCTTTCCCTAACTTTAAAGAGTAACTAAACCCCTAAACCACCCTTTCAACTGAAAACAGAAGCTAAGAAGTATTTATAGCGTTTTTGATTGATTCAGGTCTAAATCTTGACAGTTTAGTGCACATTAACAGTTAACAACACTTTTCCATATTCCGTTATGAATGTGTGTAGCGACTGCCATCTGCTGGCTGAAACCATTAACTATTCTAATGCATGTGAAACATGACGTGCCTGGTGCTTGCTGTTGTCAACGATCAAGCCCTGCAGCCCGCCCCATTAAAAATGAAAAAAATCAAAACAACGTCTCGCAATTAGGAAGACTGTGGCGAGAGGAGATATGCCCACATCACTCTCTCTCATACCCTCATACACCACACATTCTCATACACACAGCGCCATAGAGCAAGGAGCAAGTAACATTAATAGTAACACTAACACTACAACAGGAACCCAACAAGGAAGTAACTGATGGACGGAGTTTTGAACAAGACAGAGGCTGCAGTGAAGGAGATCGCCCGTAAGTTTCATCTTGGTTCCTCCTTAATAACTATTTTTTAGGGTGATCAATAGTATCAAGCAAATAACGCACAAGTCAAAGCCTCTACTGACTCTGTTCAGGGATAATTACGTTGAGAAATCGTTCAGTGTGTGATCTATCTGCGCGTGTGTGCGGTGTTTGACGTTTCACTGTATGTCACACACAGAACTCTAGGAGGTTTTAACAGACAGCCAGCTGATGAAAAGCAGAATCTGAGGAGCTCTTTATTTAATTGATCATCTATGACACATATGGTTTCTCTCTCTGACCCACACACACACGCACAATGAAATACCAAGAAAATGTGTCTCAGACTGTTGTAAAATGGTACATTTGGGGTAACGTGTGTGTTTATATGAGTTTGTGCCTTGCTGCTAATCAAAAGATAAAGAAATGCCAAGAAAATTAATTTTGGCAACAGAAGCGCTTCTTCTATCACTAAAACACAGCCATGTAGTCCCCCCCACCCACACACACACACACACACACACACACACACACTTATGACTACTGGCAAATTGCTTTATTTACAGAGAGAAAATATCAACCTCATGCATGACTTCACTCCTGGATGACTTATTTTTAAAACCTGAACATGTCGACGAACTTACCTTCAAGAAACTGAGTGGCAAGGAAGCAAACTGGCACCAAACAGCAGCCAACAGAAGCTCATCTACTGTTTTTAGCAGCTCTGACACTTTGGCAGGAAACCAACCATCGTTAAGGAAAATTCTGAACTAATTAGACAGACAGCTGAAGAGCCTGATGCTGTATGAAACTGACTTCAAATGCTGCTGTGGCACAATATAAAACCATGCAAACAAAAAGGAAATGGAATCTGAGCACAGAAAAAACACTAAGAATGAAAAATAAAATGCAGGAAAATGTTATAATTATTGCACGTCAAGACGTTGAAAGATCAATAATGACATATCATAATATTAGGAGACAGGCCACTGTGATACACAACAGCATGTTCCATATGTCTCTATTGAAGCAGCTCTCAAACATCGAGCAG
Source organism: Naso brachycentron (assembly GCA_029874485.1). NCBI lineage: Eukaryota > Metazoa > Chordata > Actinopteri > Acanthuriformes > Acanthuridae > Naso > Naso brachycentron. The sequence goes on along the minus strand of JAQFJA010000024.1, from coordinate 27,393,102 downwards.
CCGGCGTTCAGTTTGCAAAACAGACTGAAGTGAACCGCTGTTACATTGACGAGGTCCTCTCTGCTGCTTTCTGTTGTCACTGTTTTCTGAAATATCTGTAACATTGATCGTGACACAGCAGGAAATAAAAAGAGCTAACAACAACCTAGCTGCTGTCCCTCCATAGTCCCCGTTCAGTTTTTGCAAGGATCGATTCAACAAGCAAACAGATCTGCTTGTAATGGAGAACTAATGCCAGGGTCAGACGACAAGATATTTTTGTCTGTTCAAATGTTCGCTGTGTCAGATTAGGCGATTAAAGAATCATAAATTCTTGCGTGTCATGGCCAAGAGACGTGACAGACTACACGTTGCTTCCCAATCAATCATCGTATGCAGCTCACAGCGTGAGTGGCGTCACCGGCAAGGAAGCGCTTGCCACTGACTACAAGTGCTACTGACAAGCCGTCGTGGGAGATAAACAAAAAATCAAACATGCTAGTCTTTCTGTCGTGAGGCGTCCTAGATGCAGCATCATCCATTATGACACACTACACAAGATGAAACGATTGATGTTGCACCCGATGCTCATTGATCGGTTCCAAGCCTTCGCGACGCCCTACGTCTTCCTGGTCAGGCTAATATCGGAGTGATATCGTGTTGTCTGACCTTGGCATAAGAGTTGCAGGTGTAGTTGTAGAATAATGAACGCAGTGTTGATAGCTCTGCGTGACATCAGACAGAAGTCAGTGTTCGTTGCAAGTGGCAGAACTCATCATCAGTGTGTTGAAGTTTTAAAACTGAAAACGGTGACCAAAGCATTCTTGCTGCTATGATTAGCACTTGCTGGCCGTGAAGTTTAAACTAAACTTTCCTCCTCTTCCTCACTGCCCCTCCTCTGCTAACAGCAAGTCAGATGAGGAGGGGAGTGGAGGGAGAGAGCGAGGAAGGTGGAGGCCATCTGGGACACCTGATTTGCTACTCCATCATCAAACTCGATGTGTTTTTGCTGAGGAACCGCTAATATAATTGAAATAGTGAAACCTTATTCTACAGTACAATCATGGCCAACGAGTTCTGCAGAGTTGGCAGAAAATTCTACAGCTAAGAAAGTGGAGCTGCTGACGTTAAACAGCAACAAGACGTCTGAGAAAAGACACTGTCGACTCTTAACTGAGCTCACGTTGGACTACTTCTAATATTCAGAGGTTCAGGGTGACTCAGTGGGTCTGTTGAAGTATTTGTACCATTTAAAGCTAATTTATACTCAAACATCTTTTTTAGCTGCCACCTGGGTTCATCGCCTCATCTAGAGCTGTTAGCTCAAGTTGAAAACTTTGAACTTGAATTTGTGTCATCACCCAATTTGCGTTGCCCAGCGTGAACTTGTGTCAATTTGTATGTTCCCTTTGACTTTATTGGTAAAATGGACGCGTGAATAATTGCTTTGTTTTGTATGTGAACACATACAAAAGGTAAGGTGCCGATTGTGACCCAGCTTGTGGTAACTTTGTGAAAAACTGCAAAGTTTAATATTGTGATGTGCGATGGAAGGCTTTTTTGAAGTTTTATTCAAATTCTTGTCAATTGCAGCTTTAAAAGCAAATGCGAACCATGAGAGCTCCTGTCGATCCGCTTTTTCTCACATCATACTTCACCACTGAGGTGGATCTGCTGCCGAGTGACCACAGAAGAGACAAAGTATTCAACCTGTCCTGTGACAGGCTAATCTGCTGATCAATAAAGTTGTAAAGCGACAAAGAGAGGAACTGAGTGAAGCAGGGCAGCCGGCCGTGTCCTCGGTTCAAGGCCAAGTCTGCTGCTGCTGTCAGGGCGATAATAAGTCTGCTGACCTTAAGTTTACACTGAACGTAAGAGAGAGAGACAAACATCAAGCTTCTCCATTTCCAAAAGAGTTCTCAGGTCCAACAGACACAACATTATGTTTACATCCACATGTATATTTATGGCAAATGACAGAAACTCACAAGTTTGTAAAGTTTTGAAGTTTGAAGAGTTCCAGGCACAAAGTCACACTTTCTACATTCCTGTCTGTGTTTACAGCTCATCTCATTACTGGACTGCAGGTAAATTAAACAGATGGGTCAATTTGAAGCATGTTGTTAGGAATGTTTGAGAGAGGGCAGACTAAATGAGATGGATGCTGAAGCACCTGGATGCACTTTGCTGTGGGTTTTTTGACTCAATATATTTGAATGGTTATTAATTTCAGATGTCTTATTCTCTAGTTAACTTGTTTGCTTTGTTCAGTTCATTTGTCTAACTCTTGTTTAACCCGGGATTGTTTTTAATTGTTCTTAACATTAATAAACAGAGTAAGAAACGAATACATAGAATTCTTCCTGTTATACTGAACATTATGTCACTGACATCACGTGAACGGGTAGAAAATGTTTGTCACTATATTTTGTTATTGTTTGTAGGAATCTATAAATTGGAGATATAAAAAAAGGATATCTAGGCACATAAAAAAAACCCCAGTAAAGAACATTTTTACTCTCGACACCCTTGCTGCTCCATAATCACCTGTATGACATGCTGAATTTCGCAGACATGCTTTGATGGAGTGTGAAAGTTAAGACATTTTATTGGTTACAGTGTCGAGTGAAATTTGATCACTGCATTTACAGGGGAAGTTTGTTTTTATTTCACATTAAGCTTTAGAATAAGGATATTTATGATAATACACAATGTTCTACAGCATTATTATGATCAATCAATATCCTTTATTTAATCAGGTAAAAAGACTCATTGAGATTAAAATCTCTTTTTCAAGAGCGACCTGGCCAAGAGGGCAGCATAAACAATGTTACAACAATAAATACAACAACAACAAAACAACAGCAGTCACACACTATAGCCAGGAACACAAATTACTTACATGATGACAAAAACTGGAGCTCGTTGCTGAAATCAGTTGAAAACGACAAAGGAACATGTGCACTCAAACAATCCGTCAAAAAACACAAACACTTTTTTTAAAGATGTGAAACTCGCCAAATGTTGAGCGGTGTCCTCTCATGTGGTTAGACAGCAATAACAATAACCCAAAAGCGTCTCTTTCAGCTGCTTCACAAAACAAACAAACAAACAAACAAACAAACAGCCGTTTCTGGGTTATATATTCGTGTTTGGCCTCGTGTTTTAGTGTCGGTACACAAGAGGACGCCACTGAACATTCAGCGAGTTTCACTTCTTAAAACGAGTGTTCATTGTATTTTTTGACAGATTGTCTGAGTGCACATGTTCCTCCGTTGTTTTCAGCCGGTGGTGACAGTAACGAGCTCCAGCTCTCAGGACTGCACTGTTCATCATAATAATGCTGTAGAACGCCGTATATGATCAGAAATGTCCTTATTATAAGGCTTAATGTGCAAAAAAATGAACTTCTCCTTTAACCCATTCCTGAGGAGCAGCTGGCAGCCACAGCGCAGAGCCCAGGAACCGGGGGGGGGGGGGACCCACGAACATGGAGATAACATGCAGTCTTAGCACAGAGGGTCCTTGCCCAAGCCGGGAACCGTACCATAGAACCTCTTGCTATGAGACGACAGTGCTAACCACCTGGGACTGTGTAACTGGGACTGTAGTTGGTTATAAAAGATGGGAGGGATTCTGCAGTCAGCTCCTCACTTTGCCTCTGAGGTGAACCTGCAGAAAGGTGGATAATAACATTTTCAGCATTGCAGACACATGAGGTCAAATCTTCCACCCAGCAGCTCTGCAGGACTGCAGTCAAACATGGCAGCCTCACTGTTGGTGACGACTGAAAGACCATTTTCTCGTCAAACTGCAGAACTCGACAGCAGAAACAACAGGCTGAAGGA
>JAQFJA010000024.1:27281292-27294019 GCA_029874485.1 Naso brachycentron | reverse complement strand
ACTTTTCATTTTCTAATGTAAATCTACGTGAAAATTCTTTTTGAAAAAACTTGAAATGTGAAGAAGTCCGTTGCAGTTTTTCCAAGGTGACATTTTCAAATTTTCAGTTTGCAGAGATATAAAAACAGACACACTGCACAGGAACATTTGGAACTTCTGACTGATGAATGATCATTGATCTTTTTTTTTTTTTAAACAAAACTGTTGTTTAGAGATTTTTTGTAATAGACTAAATGCTTCAGGACGAGTTTATACAGATTGCTTAGTTCTCCACCATCAAACGTTCTTTATCTTTAATGATCATTGATTTATGAGGAAACTGCACTTTCCTGAAAAGCCAGTTTCTAGTTTTGCATTAACGGAAATCCTTATCCACTGAACAGAGTGAATTAAATCCTGGTCGACTCTTAAATTTAATAAGATTAACAAAGCATTTCTAATCCACAAACAAGCAGGACTTTGCAGCTTTATAAAACCTCTGTCAGCCCTGCAGCCTTTAAGACGCTTTGACTGCTGCTCAGTTCACCAAAACACTGAAAAAAAAAAAGTCCCTCTAATAGTCGGTATTTAAATCTTGCATCTTTTACTATAGAAACAGCCTCTGTGATGTCTTTGATAATACCTTTTATCATCTTGTGTCCCATCATCTTTGTCCAGGACTCGTTGTCACATCCACACAAAATCCTGCATGTTGGTGTTTTTATGAGCGAAGCCTGTCGAACTGCACAACCACACAATGAGTGTAATGACAGTGTTTTATCTAATAAGATCAGCAGCACTCTGTCTAATCCTGCTGCCACCACCTCCACTGTCAAAGGGGCAACATTAGCATTTTTATGGCACAGCGACGGAACACAAATGTCATCATGATTTCTGGTATCAGCTTATATTACTCTCGTTAAGGCATCGGGCTACAAAAACACACTCTCTGGATGGAAATACAACCACTTGATGTATGCTTTGTATTCCAACATGGAGAAATAAATCCAGCGCCGCAGTCTCTCAGTAACGCCGTGTGATAAGTCAGCCCGCAGCTCTCAGAGCAAACAGGATCGCAGCCGTTACCGACACCGGCGTCTGCTCTTTTCAGCACACGTTAACCAGGTTGGAAAAGTAATAAGTTACATGTGTAATAACAAGTAATGCAAGTACCTCAGTTACTTTATTAATGTAATGTAACTTGTTACTTTTTTAAACTTTTTTAGTGCTCAACACTACACCACTGATCAGGCTACAAACCTGCAGATGTTTCCTCGGCTTTGACATGGAAACGTTTGACAATGACAGCATTTTAACAGCTGTTAAACATATTTTGCATTGCGCTGTTCTGGCTGAGCCCTTTTTTAATTTCTGAATTTTTTACTTTTTTTTTTTTTTTTTAAATCACCAGCACCGCTAAGCGTTTTTATCCATACACACAGTGGCAACTCTCAGACAGGTGAATGAATATTATTCGACATACAGCCTAAACTTTTTACAGAAAATATCCTGATGTAACCCCTTTGTGATCATGACATTTTCATAACTTTAATTACACATATTTCCTCAGTAACTGTTACAGATTGCAATTACATTTATTTTGCAATTAAATTACGTAGCTCAGTTATGTGTAACCAGTTACTCCCCAACACTGCATGTTAATATAACATCTCAGTTATATGATGATAAATTTTAACTTTCAACAGTTTAGTTTTCTTACTATTGCTACTGATAGTTGAATGATAATGACCAGTGAGACCTCAAGAGACTAATCACTGCTGTAACTTAATTCAAAATGTTCAAAATTGAGAAACATTACCCAACACCTGTCCATTAAACACTTCTCTTTCCTTTTAGCATCAACATCAACATTTTAAACCATCTGTAGCTAGCCGGACCGCCTTCCCAGTTTTTCCTTTCAGGGATTGGATTATGCCCCAGTGACCTCAGGAAATACTCAATAAAACGTATTGATTGGAGGGAAACCTGAGCAGAGCTAAAAGAGTGCATGTGTGCACAACACAAAGACTGTTAAAATAGCAACACGGATGAGACCGAGGCAACCCGATACAAGCTTGAAACAACAGATCAAATCACAGGTCAGCAGAGCAGAGGCCTGATGAACCTGAAGCTTCATGACGTTAAAAGTTGACTTCTGGGAAGAGTCTTTTTTAAAGTGTCCATTTATGTGCTCACCTCACAGAGTTATGTTTTTATGCACTTCCCTGGTGTTAATGCATGTATGTGTGTTAATGTAAAGTGAGGCATTACTCCAAAAGACCACTTATGCTCGATCAGCATCTTCCTGTCTGTTTTTGATGTTGTGATTTAATTTGGCGGGACGACTTGGGCCCTGTGATGTGTTTAGAAAAGGTGAAATCTCTGAGGCAAGCAGTTTCCTGGAAAGGCTCAGACAAATGTTGCACTTATTATTCACTGAGTGAGTTCAGACACGTCAGTGCATACAGACAGGTAGATATATTTTCACAATGCATGCTGTTGAATAAATGTTTGTTTGATGTAAAACACACAGACTCTTTTACAGCTCTCTCACCTGCATTCAGGTCCTGATTTTGTAACATTAATTTAAGGTCATGTCACCTTACTCTAGAATAAAGTAACTTTAAATACATTGGAAACAAATTGAAATCAGTTCTGTCTCATTGTATTTTCCCCATATTGTCTCATTAGATGTCTCCTGTCTCGATTAAGCTGCAGTTGACATCGGCACTGCTCAGGGAGTCATTAATTCAAGGCAAGCAGCTGAGCACCTACAGGCCCCACATGACCTGTAAGGAGAATTAAAAAGCGGCGACACCCTTGATGTGGGTTTTGACTCAATCTCATTGTGTAATTCTACCAACCACTTTGCAAGTAACCAAAAAATCCTCAAAGCCAAAAGCAAAACAGGCCATTTTCGAGTGTTTTGTTGAACAATGGCACATTTATTGTTGAGGCTGGGAAAATGAACAGTCGGGTGAAGGTTCAGGATACTTTTGACTGTTAGTGGAGGAACAAAAACTATAATCTCCAGTTACACTTTATGGACATGAGCATCGCCTCTGACTTAAGAGCTTTTTGCAAAGATAAAACATCATCATTCAGTCAAAACCCTGATCACAAAAAAAACATAATCGTATGCCACTTTAATGTAAAACAGTAAATTGCGGTCATTCTTTGAGGTGCTGTCAAGAACTCACAGGATCTCCGAGTACTGTAGGACTGAGGAAACAAATTTACACAACGCCATCTAAAGTTCTCTAATGTCTCTAGTTATTTGTGCTCTGAAATTATTAATCCATGTGCACAAATGAACAACAGTGAAATATGTTGAGTGGAAAATTTAAATGTAAAAGTAGCCAACAAGTTCATTTAGCTCATTTCGATGTTAAAATGTTGGTGACATTACTTTACATGGAGGAACAACTTCAGAATTTTCAGGCTCTTAAACATGAGAGCAGCTGCACGCCCTGTCAACTGATCAGAGAAGCTACAATTTGTCACTTTTCCTCTTCATTCCACTACAATAACCTGAAAATAATTCATCACAGATGGACAGATTATCATAGAGTCGGGCTGAATTTTGGCGTCATCGGGCGTCATTTGCTGTGCAGTGCACAGGGGGGAGCGAGGGTCGATCATCCGCTCCCGAACGGCCGTCGGACAGTCAGATGAATTTCTGACATGTCAAAAATTCTGGTTGGCCAACTCTGGCTCACGCACAGTTGAAGCAGAGCAACGAGCCGACTTCCCAACGTCAGAGCATTTATTTCTCACTGCGCCTGCACCAGATGACAAACAGAGCGTTTGAACACCAATTGCTAAGCTGATTAAAACTAATGTTAGCGATTAAAGCTGCAAGCAGCGTTGAACGGGCCCTCGCACACCCGCGCCCGTCGGGGAGGGCCGCAGTCGGGGAAAAAGCACGTTGTTGCAGTAAGCACTGTATACAACACAAGTTCATGAAAATGATACTCGAACTTTCCTAAGAGGCTTACTTCCTGTTCCCAGTAGGGGGCGCTATGTCCCTGAGCTCTTGTTGGCATGTCAGTCTTCTCAGAGGGGCATTCTAAGCACACACTTAAAATTTCAGACAGATTGGATAACGTAAAGTGAAGTTACAACTTCCTGTCCATGGCGAAGACCGCCGTCATCGTGGTGCTGGCGTTTGATGGAACCTCCCATGGTCAATTATTCAGCATCATCAGTGTGTTAACATTAATCAGATCAAAATACAATAGAGTCAGTCCAAACTTAAATTACAGAATAAATCATGTCATTTCCTCTCACCAGTAGGTGGCACTATGACCATCAGTGAAATCTGTCATACAGATGTGTTCAGGCTGGCACCCTTGTGAAATGTTTAAAGTTTGGTGCACATATAACGATGCACAGTGAAGTTATACACACTTCGTTGTTCATGGCTAGACGCTCAAAATGGCGGCCCCGTCACGGCCCGGCATTACTCCAAAACAAAAGATTTTAATAGCATTTCATGTCACAGGGCTAAAGAGTGTCCACACCATATTTCATGACATTCTGATCAAATTTGTAGGAGTTCATTAAAGGGCGACACATGTCAGAATTAGCTCATGTCCTGTCGCCAGGAGGGGTCGCTATGAGTATGCCTAAATGTACAGTTTCATGCACATTGGACAATGTACAGCAGAGTTATAAGCCTTTTGTTTTTCTTGGCGAAATGCTCAAAATGGCAGTCCCACCACGCCCACACCGTGACTCCAATCCAGAAGATTTAAATAACTTTTGATCCCAAAGGGGTCAAGAGTTTACAGCGATTTTCATGCGAATCCGATAAAATCCCTTGGAGGAGTTTGTTGGCTGTTCAATTCAAAATGGCGGACTTCCTGTTGAGTTTAGCCTATGGTGTCAAAAGACCTTTTTTCCGCGGTCCAACCGCTGCACACTAAAGCAGACTGAACACAAACACAAATACACCTCCTTATTAACGAAGGTCTCCGCTCTGCTCACGTATAGAAGCATGGGGACATGTAATAATGTTACTTACCATGTTCGCTAACTAACCTGCAGCTCTTTTAACTCCTTAAACAAGTCGGCATGTCTGCCAGCGAGATGCTTTGCCAAGTTGGACGTGTTGGCTCCGTTGATCTGTGCGGATTTAAAACGTCTTTTACAAATGGCCTTTGAGGTGTCCGTGGGTTGACTGTTAGCAGCGTAAGCTAAAAAAAACTATAACTTTTTCGCTTCGTGCGTCTGCTTCATCAACAAGCAGTCGGCAAGACTAACATCTAAAACAGCCGTCACTGTGCTTCTCACAGCAAGCAAGCTGGCGAGCAAGCAAATGTTTGACACACCCACAATGCCTGATGGGAGTGACAGCGGAGCTCGGAACAGCATACACACACACACAAGCTCACTGGCCGCAGGGAGCGAAAGTAGAGCACTGAACAGCCAGGCACACACATGGAGAAACACGGCTCTTATTAAAACGCTGTCATTCATAAAGTATCGGTATTAATAAAAGGTGATATTGTATCGTTTTGAACAGCTGGGTACCGCGCTACTTCCTTAGCAGTGCTTTAAATATGCCGCTACGCACCTTTACGCAGTACCTCCACTTCTAGTTTTTACCCTTTGGCGTAGTGGGACTTTTTTTTACAGTGCAGTGGGACCTCTCACAAGCTTCCAGCACCCTGGAGTGTCTCTTGGTGATTTATTACATTAGGTTGCAATACGTGACTCTCACCCCTCACTTCTCTCACGGACTGCATGACGCTCACTTTTTTTGTTCTTGCGGAAGTGGAACATCTCATTAACGCTGCATACATACGCTACGGTGCGATTAAGGTGTGCCGTGTGCACTCCGGAACGCATTTGCTGCATTTGCTGCCAGCTCTGTCGCCCATCAACAACCACCGGCTGCATTTCAGAGCGAGTCACAGCAATGTAGAATGAACGGAGAAGAGCAAAGAAATATAAGGAAGAAACATAGATAGTAACGTTGACATAGGAACGCGAACCGGAACGGATTCTGATGATGACACAGCATTTTGACAGTCAAATATATATATATTCACATACCGAGGCAGAAAACTCAAAGTAGGCCTCGTTTTTCTATTTCATTAACATCAGCATTATCTTCTAGTAGCCTATCTTTTATTAACTGTAAAAATACAGAATGCAGACTGATACTTAAAAAACTTGCTGATACCGGCCACCCCATCCGCATGCCAACAGGTGAAAAAGGGGAGTACCTGCACTTATTTTTTTCCACTTAAAGCAGTGCTCGTTAGTACTGGTATACTGTGCAACACTACATCCTACTTAAAACTGGATGATGCTCTCCCTGAGACAAATCAGAACAAAGCCCACAGCCAGGGCAAATTTGGCCTGTTTAACAAGAGACAAAGTCAGTGAACATAACGTCTGTCCACAGGGAACATGTGAAACACGCTGTTGACTCGGGCGTTTAATCAAGGAAACAGCAGCCTGTTATTTTATCGGTTGTTATATCCAATAGTTAATGTCAAAGCAAATATCGGCCAATGCCAATAACATGCCGATAATTCTGCATCCCTGTATGAAAACCAAATGGCCATTTCTGCCTCATAAGCTTTAGAAAACAAAAGAAGTCACAGTGGCAGTTGTGACTGTGGGCATAATTCTGAGCTTCTGCTCAGCCACGTCTCTTGTTTTTCGGCTGATCTGGCCCGGACCACAGACAGACTGCCTGTCCGGAGCCATTAGTCAGAAAGAAGTGAGATTGTCTTGTCGATCAGTGGCGGGTCCTGTCACAATGAGTTGTAAGGTTGCTGTAATGGGGTCAGCCGGCTCTGGCCTCATTCCACAGTCTGAGAATTATTTCTAGACAGCAGCACGGACTCGATCAGTCCAAACAGTCAGGCTATTTCCACCCACGCTCTGAAGCGCGACGCATGAGGGATTATTACTGCGACTACATCTGGATGCAAAAACACACAGGAACACACACACAGTAACGCACACACACACACACTAATAGAATCATTATGATTATGAACATAAACACAGCGGCGCGTAAATCTGCCTGAAGAATCCGGCATCACGTCAAAACTGTGAGAGGAGCACGTTTCATGTGTGTGTGTGTGTGTGTGTGTGCGTATGTGTGTGTGTGTGTGTGTGTGGTGATGACGCCTAGAGCAATGATTGGATCTTTAACCTCATCTGTAATGACAATCATGATGACGGTGAAGTAGAGATGAGAGGTGGGGAGATGGCAAAGCAATGATACTTATGGCTAGCACTGGAGAGGTCAGGATTAGAGCAGGAGGAGAGAAAAAATGAGGAGATGGGACTTTGAGGAGGTGATGGCGGGGTCAGGGGGAGACAGGGAGGAGATGTTAAAGGGGTAAATGTGAGGTGGAGGACACTGCGAGAGTGTGAGAAGGATAGACGGAGGGATGAAGGCTGAGATCAATGAGGACAGGGATGGAGGGAACAAATGTGGAGGAAAAATGCTGCGAGGAGGCAAAAGGTTAGATGCGTGGAGGGCAGCGGAGATGAAGGAATGATGAATGGATGGAAGAAGGCTGGAAGGCTGGGGGAGAAAAGCAGTATGATAGATGAAGATGGTGAGGCAGAGGTGGAGGACAGGATGGACAGGTGACAGGGAAAGATGGAGCTTACTGAGGTTAGGTGAAGGGGGGAAGAAAGAAAGGGAGCGTGGGAGTTGACAGGAAGAATGAAATAGAGGAAGGAACGGAGAACTTAAAGAACCTGTGAAACGGCAGTCAGAATGTAATTTGCTTCAGCATATTGACATGTTTTCAGCAACCACGAGCCTCTGGGTAAGAACTTGTCACAGATGTTGACTGACATTCACAATAGCAAACAGGGCAGACTGTGCACTAAGCCCGCCCTCTGCCCGGCTGACAATATTACCGAACACACAGAGCAGTACAACCAGAGTACAACACGACCTTAAACACCCCACAGGATGGTGTTATTAACAGATGACGTCATTAAGTTTTCCAACACTTGTAGGACTTCCACAACTGTCACAATGCAGAAAATGAGGAATACATCGGCTGTAGTTAATGACTGAACCCCGCCCCCTTCTTCCTTATGACACTAGCTAAGCTAATGCTAACTGGGGCTGTGTATAGATTTACTGAGCTGTGCGACACATTAACGGACCTCCATTTATTTTATGAACACAGACACAATGTCGTTAAGCTTTCTTACATGTCTAGGACTTCCACAACTGATACAGCTTAGCAAACACGGTTATAGCAGCTGTATTTAAATCCAGAGAGTCCCCCCCTCCTCCGAACGGTCTTCCCCATGATGGAGCTAATGTGGACCAACTGTAGGCTTGTGTCTGTATTACTTGAAAAAATCAAGAAAGCATTTTCTCTCGATCGAGGGCAGGATGAGTCATCACAAAATTAAAAACATTTTCCACTGAGAGGAAAGACCAGATTTTGATGTAAAAATACTCAGAAATGATTTTTTTCAACAAATATGTGGTATACAGCATAAAAAACATGGACAATTAGCATATTGACACGAGATTAAAGTTGGGAAAATGTACTCTTCATTTCATGGGGCCTTTAAGAAATAGATACGAGACAGAGGATGGTTCTGTGAGTCTCTTCTGCATCTTTGGCATTAATGCAGGAAGATATGAGAGCAGGAATAGAAAGAAAAGTTAAAAAGATTGGCAAACTTTAATGGAAAGAGTGATATAAATGAATAGAGGAGGACAAAATACAGGACTAGATGGAGGGATGCAGAGAGTGAGATGTGAGGATGAGGAGGAGAGGCACAAATAGAGGAAGGATGCACGGATAGATGAGGGATAAACAAGCCTGGACGCCTTATTAAAGATGGCTCAGGGCTAAGCTGGATAGGTAATTGACAGGTTTGGTCTGGTGTGGACAGGTCCAGCCTGGCTTGGCACACTGAACCCGGAGCCCTGTGATTAGTTAACGTCCTAGCTGCTGAGTCTTTCCTCGTACAGCTGGCTGAACGGCACAGATGCTGGAGGATTAGCTTCCAGTTGTGGTTCCTAACTTCTCCTCAGTCTTGCTTAAAATGAAGGCGAAAGCTCTGTGAGGCCTCCTATTGGCTCACAGCTTCATGTATGCAACATGCACTCTGACTCTCTTGTTTGAATGTTTTGTATCAGACACTTTCTCACAGCAAGGCCAATAAAAAACAGTGAAAACAAGGTGATCCCCAGGTGACACTGAGACAAGCAGCCTGCCCCCCCCAGCCAGACAACAACATTTTTCTGCAGAAATGATTTGTTGCAGTTTTGACAACATTTACCTACCAAATGTCTTGGCTGAGATCTGAGGATGCAGTAACTCCACACAAGTCCAGGTCAGTGGACAAGGTCAGTGACGAACAATGTGACAGGTGCATCCACACAGTTTTTTTTTTGACTAATTCTGGCTGATTAGCTCTCTGTTCAGGTTGCTTGTGGGCAAAACTATGTTGGGAACTACATGAGGTTACATCGTGCTTCTTTGTCCCCTGTCACATTCACTCTCAAATCCCTGTTACTGTACTCTGACTTTTACTGTCTGTGCATGATGTCACGGGTCTCATTGATGAAATGTTGTTAAATCTGTGAGTAGATTTGTACATAAAAAACCTCAGTGCTAAAAACCTACTCCAGATTCATGAACACTGCAAGAAACTAGATTCAATACAACGCCTTCATACAGGCATCAAATGATATGATACAATTTCACCTGTTACCTGTTGCAACAAATCCAGAATCACAGTTTAAACACGCCCCCATCGTCCTTTGAGAGGTCTAGTCAGGCATAATAAGGGACACACTCACAGACACGTGGGCAGAAGGGAAGCAGGGATCAAACCACCGACACAAAACAAAAGCCATTAAAAGTCACAATTATTCTTTCAAGCGAATCTCCAGAGAAACAGCTAAAGCCTTCCCTCTAGCCTCTGAAGCTTACTGTTTAGCAGGCGCACTGTGAGCAAACCATGCTATGCCGACAGCATTTCATGGTACAGGCTGACAAATAAAATCAAAATTTCAGGAACAGCGCTCATGTATCAAGGCCAGTCTCTGCATCTTTCAGCAAAAACTGTATCCATCCACTGAACACACAAGAACCACTGGAGTGAACTGTGCATTAGATCAGACTCATTCCAAATAACTCTTGGGACTTTTCCGCAAACTCTAATGAAGCAGGAATGCCAATAAACGCTTTACTGAGAGACGTTTGCTCGTCACTTGAGTTGTAATGTGGATCGGAAATTACCTGCAGGGAAATTTTGTGGATGGTTGATCATCACATTTGCTTCAACAGACACTTTGGCAGGAAACCAGCAATTTATTTGCAAAGAAATCAAGTTCTAATGAGAGCAAACAAACTTAATTCACTGATCCCTGAGGGGTAAAATGGGTAATTATGTCACAGAGCAGTTGGTTAAATTTGGAACAAGAATACTTGCGAAGGATACCACTAAAATATAATTAACTGAATTAATATCTTTGTCAGAGCCACAATAAAAAAGTGAGATGTTAAAAAGTGTCTCTGAGGAGAAAACCAACCACTGATGCTGATAGTGAAAAAGATAGAATCCAATTAAACAGGTTTTTTTGTTTGTTTGGTTTTGTTTTGTTTTGTTTTGTTTTGTTTTGTTTTGTTTTGTTTTGTTTTGTTTTGTTTTGTTTTTTTGGGGGGGGGGGTAACACTCATGCCAAATTCACCCCATTACCAAAAAAAGGAAATCTATTTCTAAACATTTCCAAACCGCCACAGGATTCCCTTGGACCCTCAGAGGAAAGACAGAGGAGGAGACGAGGAAGATGAGAAATGATTTCATGATCAATATGTTACTTCTGATCCCACAGCTATGGTTTCTAATGGACAGGCAGGGTTGCAGCAAAACACTAACTCATCCTGGACCTTCTATTAAACAGATAATGAGCAAATGCACATCAATAGAAAGTGTTAGTGATAGCGTTTTTCCTTTTTTTTCCAGCAGACACGTGGAAGTGGAGCAAAGGTCAACGAGATGGAGGCAACGAACTGAGCTCCTGAAAACTCCAGACCACAAGTTTCCCACTTTCTGCCAGACTTTACTCAATTTAGACAAATTAGTGAAAGATAATATAAAACTCAGATGTATGTGAAAGAAAAGCTCATCTTGTTAGAAGGCAAAATATTCCTTGTTTTATTTCTGTTGTATTTCAGGTTCTGAAATGTTTACAGTGGTCATAAAGAGATATTCTCTGATTAAATGGCAAATGTTAGTCTGTTGCATTACCTGACTGATCCACAAACTGTATGCCAACCAACCTGTATGATAAGGTCTCTCCTTTTGATTTGAAAATGCCTTGTTGAAGGTCTGTGTCATGAAAAGGGGTGTAACAATACATCAGTTTGTATTGAACCGTAGGGTACACACGTGACAGTACGGCTAATACATGGTGTAATTATACACAGTATAACCTTTTAGGACGTAACGCAGAACCAAATTAACATACGCAAGTTCCTACCAGAAATCTTAAGCAGCAGTAAGCCTTTAGCAAGTTTAACACACGCTGTTAAGCTAACATAGTTGACTCACCTGCTTCTTTGAAATCTTGCAATCTTGAGGCTTCTCTAAACTTTCCAAAGGCTGTGGATTAAACTCTGAAAATGAAACAAGTCATTTCAGGGAGGTTGTGTGATGATAAAAACATTTTATCCAGTTTTAGCGCGATAGTCATGGACTGAAGCCACAACGAGGTAGGCTAGCTGCCTCAAGCTGCATTCATGAAGTCACAGTCGCAGCAACAAACCTGGTCACTTTTCAAAATAAAAATACCCTGTGCACGTCGTTATGTTTTACTTAATCACATACAGTGAACCATGATGGATGCAAGTATCAACTGTGATTTTCTCACCTGAGACAAGAAAGGAGGATGATGCTATGGTGCTCGTACTGAACCGTGATGTCTAAACAGAGGTTTGAAATGAACTGTGACTTCTCTGCGCCGATTAGGGATGCAGGCAACTAGTCAGTTAAACATTTAAACGCTCACTCCCTCACGAGTGGACGCCAGAAATACTAGTGGGTTAACATTTAATTAGAAACATAAAACGCTGCGTCTTAGTGTTATGCAGTCAGCCTCCACTGCAGGCGACTGCCCCTCTCTCCTCCTGCACACTCCAGCAGGTGGAAAAGTGAAACCTGAGTGGGACAAAGACACATGGCAACTCGAAGAAAAATCTGCTCGGTTTGGCAAAATTTTGATGAAGAAAGTGATAAAAAGGTTCCGCTGTGTAAGCACAAGCTCGCATAGAACCACTCGACCAGAGCGATGAGGAAGCGCATTGAGCTAAGGCATCTTTATTTGCTGCTCCAACCTGCAGACACTGTGATGCCGATTGGTCAGAAAAGATAACACAACTCATCCCCAAAATGACTGCCTGTGATCTGCTGCCACTATGCTCTGTTGAAGGCAAAGGCTTCCACAGGTGAAAGCACTATACTGAGCCTAAATACACAGGGCCCAGTCGCACTACTGTGATGTCCATCATTCCTATTTAGCAGCTATTTGAATTTTATTAACTTTTGTGAATTGTCATGTTTTCATCATGTAATGTGATATGACTGTTCATAATAAATGGTAGACAGAAGCACACATTTCAGGGGAGATACAGTATATTTTGTTTAAATGCTGTTTGTTAACTTTTATTCAGTCAGTTGTCATGGTTTCTAGTGTAAGCAATCCTCATACTGTACAGCACATATGTGACAC
>JAQFJA010000024.1:27263528-27275817 GCA_029874485.1 Naso brachycentron | reverse complement strand
AAAAACACAGTAAAACACAGCGTGCAGAGCCGACTGAAACAGCCTGCAGGGCTCACTTCCAAACGCATGAACCTCATCATGTGACGCTTTGACATCATTTAACACAAGTATCCAACAATATACCAACATTTATAGGTCAGAATAGATAGAAAAGCATAATAGCTCTCCTTTAAAGTTCCTACACTGATTTAGCTGGAATGGACTTGTAATTGTAAAATTGTAGTACAATTCATTAAGTTTTGTTTTATTCATATCTATTTTCTATTTATACTGTGCCTGTAATATGTCTGTGTCATGTTATTTTTTTATTTATTCCTTCTGTCATGTTGTTATGTGGGTCATGTAATTGTCTCCTAATGTTAATGTTGTCACTAAATGTGTGAGGTCACACCCATGCTTATTTTAATGAGTCACGACAATAAAGGTTGTTTATCATCTTATTCCTTGTTTTTTTTTTTTGCTTTTTCTCACACCTGGACTGCCAGGAATGACATCTTTTTTCAAGGATTTTATTGTGTCTTTTATTGTGTCGTAGAAAACTGCAACAGAGAGAAATCAGACTTTAGTTTTTTAAAAAAAAAGAGTTTCATGTGTAAATTAAATGTCAGTGTTTTTAGATTGATTATGACACAAGTAGCAGTTCTAAGATGGAATCCAAAGGAACATCTTGTCTTATCTCAAGTTGAGATCTGGTCACATGATAAAGACCTTTGTTTTAAATAACATGTTTAATTTGTACCATGTTAGATAAGACAGCAGGTGTACAACTTCAGTGTCTGAGGATCTTTTATAAATAACAGTTGGGTCTTTCCTGTGCGGTCTGTGAAGGGAAAATGCAGCAGCCAACAAATGTGTCATAGGTAGAAGAGGGTGGAAAACACACCAGAGCAGCCTGCTGAGAGTAAGTGTGGAGGTGTGGAGGTGTGCTCTCTCTCTCTCTCTCTCTCTCTCTCTCTCTCTCTCTGCTAATGGGATGTGAAGCACTTTGTAATGCTCTGCATATGATAATAGTCCCAACGAAGAAATGCATCACTCCAGTCACATTAACACATTTCGCTCTATTTTCACACTCAAGCTTGACACTGGATGACTTGCCACCTGGCTGACTGTTCTTTCGCCTGTCTGGCTTTGTGTCTGTCTCCCTGCCTGCCTGCTGCTTTTAGAAGCCAGTCTGCCTCTTGTTTACTGTAAGAGCAAGAGCTGTCTGCCTACCTGTCTGTCTGACTGTCTGTCTGTCTGTCCATCCACCTGCTGGCCTGCCTGTCTCATTATATCTGAATCCACTTTCCACCTGTCTGACTCTTCATCCTTCTGGCACACCACTGTCGACAATTACAAAATGTTTAAAACTTTCAACCCCAAAAATAACCAGCCTAAAAACACCACAGACAGAGAAATACATTTTATTTTAAAGTTTTATGAAAAATTGCCACAGACAAGATTAATCTAACCATGACCAAAACACTAACTTGCATCCCTTCCAAACTATTAAAGTCTAAATGTGTTTGTTTTCTATCAACTTCTCTGTGAAGCTTTCTCAGCTGGTGAGGCTCGCATCGAGGTCCTAAAATCACTGCAATTTATAATACAAATGCACTCTTCTAGGTGCTGAAATCATCTAATGGTCTTCCTTCTGTCTGATGGGGCCAAGCACTAAGCTCGAGTTTAACAACATGCAAATCATCATGATATCAAATGACTCAAATGGCAAATAAATTGACTTTTGACTCTTGAATTATCCATAACTCAAAATATTTGTGATAATGAACCTGAAAAGGCAAAACTAAACGGCTACTCTACACTAAATAATACAGGTCAGTATTCTTAGGGAGTCCAAAACCCTTTGAAACCTGTAAATGCTTTTTTTTATAACTATTATTCTAAAAACAGATACAGCAGTATCCTATCACTGCAACCATAATATTTTATTGATGCTACTCCAGTTTTTTCCCCTCAATTAAGCCTCCATCCAGAAGGAGGTCAGAAGTCAGGGTTGGCTGTAAAACAGTGACTCTGAAGGTGGGAGAGATTCAATGTGTTGCCTCTGCAGGCAGGGTGTTTGCTTACATGAGGGTTTAAGTCTGCAGAACAAACTCTGCTCTCACCGCATTAACCTGCTGACCCTCAAGCTTGTTTCATCTCATGCGGTGGGGAAAAGCAAACACAACCACTTCCTGTATCTGATAAAACTGGGGCTGTACAGATGCACTGAGACAGATACAACAGAAGCTACATCGTTTGCAGAGCCTCATGGATCCACCCATCACCGTGAAGCACAGTAAATACTGCAGCTCTGACGGCGCGCCTCTCAGTAGTGTCAGACTTCAGCACTGAGATCAGTTTCCCTCAGAATGCTAAACCTCTCCTTCATCCTGATTTCTGACTCGCCTGAATCTGTTCATGAATGACAAACAGCTTTGTTGGAGCTCTCTGTGGTTCTGAATCCATGAGGAAGGTCACAATGGAAATATACTGGAGCTCTCCATGGTCCTGAAACCTCAAGAGCTCACTATGGCACAAGGAGCCTCATTCTTTCATCAAGGCTTAAAGACATCCAGTGAAGCCGTGATGACAGGGTGTTTCAGGTGTCCACAACGACACAGAACACAACAGTCCTTTGTTGCACCTGACACCCTTTTTCATCAGTCTCCTACTGTGTAGTCTGAACATGACATTACACTGTTCACTGGAATCAGAATACCTACGAGCAGCTGTCATTGGTCCTGAAACAATCAACTTATTTGAATCCATCCACAAAATACAAGAAATATTGTTGGAATGACTCAAGGTGTTGGTCATGTAGGTGCTCCGTGTGGCTCTGAAAACACATCAGCTCAGTCCAGCCACTCAGAGCGCTTCAGAGCTCTCATGGGTCCTGAATTCCACTTAATCTGTGTTTTAGATTTAACCATAAACTACATGTAACTGTGTTTAACTTCGTTAGAACTGTCCGTGGTGCTGACACCATGTAGGGATCATCTGTGCTGGAGCTCTCCGTGGTGCTGAAACCACATCAGCTCTGCACCTACTGCCCGACTCTCCAGTACGGTGGGACTCAAAGTGCCCTGGAAGAGCTCTGCATGATCCAAAATCTCAGTCATCTTGTTTGAATCTATCCACGAGCTATAAGCAGCTTGATCAGATGTCTGTGCAGATATTTTTAGGCTGCTCTTTCAGATCTTTCTTCCAAACAGAAGCTCTCTCAGTGTGGAGCTGTCAGTGGTTCCTGAGCACTGCCTGGCTCCCTGTAGGCTCCTGTTACAAAACCACGTCTCTGTCTTGTTGTGTCCTGTTGTCTTCTGCACCGTAAGGAGGACAAACCGTTCGGACAGACTTATAAATATCATCACTTATTCTGATTTTACAACATGTTACTCTTTGCACAGCGATGCTGTGGCTGAATTACCAATTGGGATGACTGTGGCCTCACCCTCCTCTCACTGCCTCTTTCCATCCTTTCCCTATCCTCCCCTGCCTCCCCTCATCTCCCATCTTTTCTCATCTCACCCTCTCGTCTGCCCTCATCCTTTCTCTTTATCCTTTGTTACACATAATCTGCTCCTTTGCCTTCCCTCTTCTCTCCCTCTACTTACGATTACCATCTTTCCTTACCTCACCTTTTCCTTACTCTGTGATCCTTACCCCCACCCTTCATTCTTTGCCTCCCTACTCTCCTCACCTCTCCTCCCTCTTGCGTTCTCATCTCCTAGCCTCCTGCATAATAGATGTGGCTGTAACGCCAGTCAACTGAAGCGGCATGATGAGACAGCTTTAGAAACAGAGTAAGACGGACAGACAGAAGGCTCCACAAAAATGGGTTCTATTACTGTGCTCACGCGCGCACGGGCGCAAACGGATGCATGCATGCACGCGCGCAAAATCCCAACATCCACGCACGCACACATACAGATATGCACGCACACATTCCCATACATGGCGGGGCTGCCAGCCTGGCCGAGCAGCACAAGAGTGAGACGCCAAAATAACAAAAAGGATTTTCAGTGTTTGAACCAGCAGAGAGAACACCGTCACCGGCGCGAGCGCTAAATGAGAGCGCTCTGAATAAAACGTCTGTAGCCTGAGAGAATGGCAGAGTGCACTGACAGTGCCAACACAGGCGCAAAGAAAGAGCAGTCACACACAGCGCGGGGTTATGGCAGAGCCTAATCAGATTACAGCGATGATTCATTTCCTGGCCACTAAGAATAAAACTATTGTTGGCACAGCGGTGAGCCTGGCATCCCTGTGGCTGGAAAAATCAGCTGCATAGCAGAGCTCGGTCCCACCACGCATCCTCCGCCATCACACACACCCTGCATTATTAACAGCCGATCAATCAGCCTCACCTTCATCGATCTCCAGCTGCTCTCATCCCGTCTGGGCTTTTTTCTCCAGAATCCCGTTTTCTTCCGCTCTCGATCCGTCCACGAATGTCAGAGTTAAATCACAACGAGAAGCCTCCAAACGGCTCGGCAGCTGATCCCAACTCCTGCTGTCCTCTGCTGAGCGACTCCTCTCCCATCCGCGCGGGGGGAGAGAGGCTATCTCGGCAGTTTTCTCTGGGGCTGAATGAGCGGGAGTGTGTGTGCGTGTGTATTTGCGGGACCGGACAGCAGCAGCAGAAGCAGCGGCAGCAGACGCGGAATCACTGGAACAGACTTGCGCGCAGTCAAGCGGAAGAAAAAAGAGGGCGAACCGGGAATCCAGGTGCCGGTGGTCTCACCGCGCAAACCCACAGCCAGCTCTCACGTACGCATGAATCCTCAAACGAGCGGGGGGGGGGGGGTGTGTGGGGGGGGCTCACCACTACTGAAAAACTCACACAAGCCTCACATTCGCCTCTCAAAGCCCACTTAACGTTACTCCATGAACGCACTGAAAGTAACGGACACGAGAGCTCGTGCCCTCTGGGTGAATTTACACTCGGCGCAGTCCTCAGAGACAATTCCAAAGCGAGATGAAGCGAAGGCAAGTGGCCCTGCAGTCTAAACACCTTTCATTCCGATCTCTGTCACTGGGTGTCCGGTAAAAATCCGCGCGTAGCGTCGGCTCGTGCTTCAACACCCAAAAGAAACTACACCCATCAGCGCCGAGGTGTCCTTGAGTGCAAATAACCTTTACACTCCTCCGACTGCTCTGCTCCACCAAAACCCGCAGCTATTCCTTCAGGTAGGGCCTGGAACGAATACAACCATTTCAATTCCAAAATATTCCGGTAAGGTTCGCGGTGTCCAGTCGCCAGCACGCGGGGCTGGAGGCGGGCTATTTTCCCACAAACCCCCGTAAGGAGAGAAAATCCCGGTCCGGAGCCTTGAAACGGGTCCGGGCGGTGTCCGGCTCCGTCCTACGTGATCAGCGATAAATCACACAACTGACAACCGACTCTGATAATCCACCGAGGACTCCCGGAACGTTTCTTCAATGAAGCAAAACAGTTTCAGGAAAAATGTCCCATCTTGTCACAGCGACTGAAGCTCCGCTCTCCGCGAGCCAGCGTCTCGGTGAACGTCTCTGTGTGGAGGCGCGCAGACCTGCAGCGGGCAGTGCATACCGAAAGTCGCCTATTTTTCGAGAAAAAATAAATAAATAAAAATGCCTCACCGTTGGAGACCGCGGTAATCCTCGCCGAGGCTTCGAACGTCACACTGCCGGTCAGTTCCCTCCTCTGTCCGGTTAAATCTCCTGCATGTGATCCGTGCGGCCACTGACAGCTGCTGCTGCCGGGGACGATTCCGACAGACGGTTAAAGTTTAAATTTCAACCGCAGATTCCAGCGCGTGCTTCCCGCCGATTGGAGGCGGCTGTGGGCGCACGTGGCTGACTGAATGACAGCGTGCACGAGAGGGTGAGGCTGCGCGCAGGAGGCTCTAACAATGAAGACACACCCATATCTGTCTATGTATCTATCGATCGATCTATCTATTGATCTGTCTGTCTGTCTGTCTGTCTGTCACAGTGGAGGGTTATCTGCCTTTTCTGTGGTCGGTGCTGGTGGTGGGTTATTTTACACAGCGTCCCTCCCACAACCAGAAGAGACTCTATCAGGGAGTTTGTCCTCTTTTTACTCTATTTGACCCCAAACATGAGAATCATTTCTAGCCCAACATTCATCTCTTCTCAGCATCAGGTAGGTGGTTTAGTAGTTCAACACAAACCTTACAGGTCAAATTCTGTTCTCCTTCATGAACTGCGGTGATACATTCCTTTGTGTAACAAACTTACTACTTGTTCAAACATCTCACACATTTGGTAGAGCACTGTGTTCTTTATCTGAGTACTAACAATGCTTTGTCATTTATGTGCAAGCTCAGTTTGTTACAAAGAAATCTATTACTAATTGTCTACATATTTGATTTAAATAGGGTCAAGAAACGTATGAAATGATCTGGAGTTTATTTCCTCCAGCAGGACTCTCCGTTAGCCCTCTATGGCATGGTGTTGCCCTCAGGCAACTACACCGTCCCTTTAAATATATTCAATTTAAAAATGAAACAAAAAATCACCAGGCATGTCTTTGACCAATAAAATGAGGTGCTGAAGTGGGTGTGGCCTGTTGTCTAGGGTGAAGCAGTCTTTTCTGGAAGCAAAGCCACCCAGGACAGTGCCTCCAACTGGCAAGGTAAATATCACTTTTTAACATATTTTGATTGAAATAACTTTACATAAAACATATATGCATGTGCATGAGTATGTAAAGAAGCATGTTTGATTATTAAAAGATGTGTTTTGTTTTTATTTATATACTAAAACTGTGTTTTTCTGTTCGTATCCTGAGGACGACACTGTGTAATTAGGCGACTTTCATTCAGCAATATCATGCTTGTGTGGAGATCTGTTCATATGCATAACTATGACTATAATCAGTGTTTTTACTGTACTATTTCTACTGATAATCACAGGAAATGGCCGCGCAAGCGCATGTGTGTGTGTGTGTGTGTGTGTGTGTGTGTGTGTGTGTGTGTGTGTGTGTGTGTGCGCGCATGCATGCATGGTTGTGTTAGCCAGGTGGGGTGTCAGGGTACCAAAACGCCAAAATACAAGAACTAGGAACAGCCTTGTTGACAGAGGTCAGGAGTCAAATAAGGGTTCAGTAAGCAAAGTATTGTGCATTATTATATATTTTTGTGTATATTGTGTATATGATTGTGTATTATTGTTGTATTATATTGAGTATTGTGCATACATTGCATAAATTGCATATAATGCAATATATGCAATATATGCACATAATATATGCATATATTACTTGTTTTCCTTATTCCACTTATCATATGTTTTACAGAACACTTTGGTGATTTTACCCCTAATTGCGCAGCGTTGCCCTGAGGCAACAAACCCAAACCTGGTTCGGGGGGGTTTATTGCAGATATATTATCAGGGACCCCAAAGCTCCTAAAAAATAAAAAGTCATGCCATAGAGGGCTAGGACTTGAAATAATAAAGCATTCATAAAGTGTTTATTAACAGTTATAAAAGCCATTTAGGCCTTCCCTCCGGAATGGTGGCTCACTAGAAAATAATGTCTTTTAAATGAAAAATGAGGGAGCGATCAGGTGTCGTTTGTTGTATGGGAAAGTGAAATATGTGCTCAGCGTGTGTGACAGAGAGTCAGTACATAAGGTACTTTTTGATGAGGAAAGAAAATACTGAGAGGCAAGCGTAAAAGAGAGCCACTGTGTCTGAACTGAAAGTGAGGAGTGATGGAGTCTCTTCTCTGTGCAGCAAGAAAATGCTGAGAAAAAAGAAGCAAATGGAAGGTGTCACATTTCCTGACACGTCAGCAACCTGATCTCACTGCAAAATGTGCAGTTTTTTCTGCGAGAATATTTCTAAATGTGGTCTGTGTGGAGTCAGTTAGGCAGAACGCTGAAATAACTCCAGAGGTGGCAAACAGCTCATTGTATGACAACCTGAACAACATTTAACATCAATATAATTTAGCTCACTATCAATTATTTAGACCCTTTAACTCTAAGAAATAAATCTATAAAATAACAGAAAAAAAAGTACTGGCAGCTCATTAGCTGGACTTTGACCTGTAATTGAAAAACAGAACATTTACGTTAATTAACAGTGTGTCCTGAGTAAAAAAAAAAAAAAACCCAGGAAATTTTCTGTCATTAAACAGTTTGCCGACAGTTCAAAAAACAAAAACAGGATAATTTCTGTCATTAAACTGTGGAACTACAGTAGAAAAACAACTTTAAAAAAAACAGGGCATTTTCTGTTATTTACTGGTGTATCTACAGAATAAAACCTACATGTGTTTTGTTCTGTAATTTGTAAAATAACAGGAAATATATTGGCAGCAACTGGGACTCTGTCCTGTAGAAAGAAATGTAAATTTTCTGTTAATTTATGGTTTTATGGTTCCATGGCTGGCAATGAAACACAGCTAGTATCATTAATGTGTAATAATTGACACATTTGTGCTCAACAATTGCATATAACTGATATTTAATGTTGCACCTTTGCAGAACAACATGTACAGTAACAAATCACTCTCTTGCATACAATGCAACCAAGCCCCATGTCTAAAGTGGATATATTGAAAGATTTTATTTTTAAAAAGGTTTGTAAATCTTCCATCTGCAGAGTTCTCCCGCATGTTTGGATTTAGACACAAACCTGTAAAGTTTAAAATAAATGATGAATACATAAGTGCTTTTTGCTTTGCTGTGTTCATCTATAGTGCATCTAATGTCAGCTTTAGGTAGCATTTAGTGAGAAAACATATCTGTGTTAATTCTGAGTTGACACATAATGCCTCAGTTTTAATTACAGAAAGCAACAATGCCTGAATTTTTATTTTTACAGACTCAAGTTGGTTTATCAGGATTTTCATACACTGTCACAAATGATCACTCATTTTTTAATTGTGAAAAACAGATTTTGACTTTAAGATAGACAGAAATAACTACAAGAGACAGAAACACACTATATGCAGAACTACAGACTGAACGGAACAGAGCACAGGGCACATATCAGTGTTCATTATACTGAGTGAAGAAGTGACAAAATGTTTTCATGGACTGACACAAGAATGGAAGATGGAAGAAGGTCTAAAGAGGAAGGAAAGGGTTTAAGTGGCATGAGGGGTGGCTGCTACTGCCAGTGCAGTCATGAATTAGAATTAGCAGCGTCAGGGGAGCGCTGAACGTGTGCTGAATGTTGAATATTGTAACGCTGTGTAAGTGGAAACGTGCTTCGCATGTCTCAGTTAAACGCCAATACTGTCAACCCGAGGCAGCGCGAGGAGACGCGGTGATGGAAGACAAATGAACGGCCATGATGGATGAGTTGTGACTTGGTAATAAATGTGTGGATGGGAAATATGGAGAGATACACTCAATAACACACACACACACACACACAAACTTAGCTCTGGGGTATAAAGCAAACAACATAAGAGACAAGTCATGTTCACAAAACTACCCTTGCTAGTAAAGATGAGAAACACACACACACACACACACACAGGTTTGTATTTATGGATAAATATAAGACCCAGGCTAGCCAGGGAATAATGACTATGTTTAAGCAATAAAATATACGAAAGACAAGTGGATTTCAAATCTCTCTCACTCTATTTCTTTCTCATATACACACACTCACGCACTCACGCACACACACAGACACACACACACAAAGACAAAGACAGTTTAATCACTCTGACCTACATACACACATGTTACAACAAATGCATAGATTACACATGATAGATTGATGCAATGGATTGAAAATATGATGAGAAGCTCACCCACAGATAACTCCAACACACACACACACACACGCACACACACACACACACACACACACACACACACGGTTTGATCAGGTTTAATCCCCATATGAGAAGATATTTGTTGCTGGTGATTTGGTACTGAACTGTATAAAACCTTCTCAAATATTCTGCTGTTACATCCCAGGAGAATGCAGAATTTTCATTTCATAAAAACACCGCAGCAGCTGATTTCCCTGATAAAATGAACAACAGAACAGGGAAATGAGCCGCTGTGCTGTGGTTTAAATGAAAGCCTCTATAATCTTTAGACATAATGGCACAGAATTGAAAACTAGTGGTCTGCTGTTTTCCATTCAACTCATTATTGCCAGCAAATTATCCAGTGCTGCTGCATGTTTCTGAAAAAAGATGTCCAACATGCTTCACACTGAATAATCAGAAAGGCGGGTCTGTGTCAATAAAATGGTATCTCACAATTTAACAGAAAAAAACAAACTGAAAGTCCAAATCGAAATTCATTCTTTTTTTTTTCCTCCAGGGGCGAAGACACACAACTGCTACTGTCAGCTGTCATAGAATATATTATTAGGATTATTTAATCATCATCACCACAAAATATATCAACTAATTATCAAGCTGGACTTAGGATCAAGGCAAACACAAGCAAATATTCAGGAGGTAATGGAAACATAATGGATCTGCAGTAATGCGATTATTTTCCCCTCCGCCTTTTTAATGAACTAAGTTCTAGTCATTTATTACTGGGACAATACTTAATACGAAGTTCTGCACTTCACCAATTTTTTAATTTGACTATGAAGTGATGAAGTAACTTCCATCTCATTAGTTGCCCTCTGAGAAATCATCACAAACAGATGCCCACTGAATTTAAACAATGTTTCCCAGCTTTCTTCATTAAGAGTCTCCTGCTGATTCAGAGAGAAGCTCTGACACATTTTCTGGTCCTCTTTAAATGACTGACACAGCCATGCAGGTATTCATGTGCTCACTTTGCAAATGGCTGTTAAGTTGCTTAAAGTTAAACTTGATAAGAATGTTTGCAGATGTGTCCCCTTCATGGTAAGGGTAAGAAAACTAAAACTTTTTTTTTTCCCTTTAAATCTGGGACTGATGTCTTTCTCTTCATGAGAAAAAGAAGCCAGTTTTGACTGTTGGAAGGAAATATGGATAACTATCTCACCATCCAGAGTCATCCCCGTTAAAACAACATTATTTAATTTTATCACCTTAAAACAGCAGTTTTAAAATCATTTTAACGTCAGAGCGAGTTGTAACGGGTTGACTGGGCTCTCTGCCTCAGCCACTCGGCCCTTCTCTAGCTTGTTTCTGTTTCTAGCTTCTGTTTCTGTAACTTCTAGCCTCCCCCTGCGGTTTCAAAACCAAACCTTCACAATGTACATTACTACATCACACAAAACCATAATTTTGGTGAAACAGAATCATGTTTTCTGCAGGAAATGTCCCCTGGTTTTCCCTCTGATGTCCTACGGCTGCTCTGTGATTCACAGAGGTTCCTGAAAGCAACATGTAGGCTGCCTGCAGACCGAAGCTGCAGCTGAGCAGCACAGAGGAGTAGGATGAACAAAAAGAAGACTGAAAGACTGATTGTTAGAACATAAAGATGCCATCTGTACAAAGAAAGCTGATTATGGCGTTACACTGTTTTCAAGCAGGACATGGAAACCTCGACACACTGAAAGCCATTGTTCCAGAGGTTGTTGGAAAGGACATCGGAGCAGGTGACTGCCTAAAAAGGCTGCTCCAACGTGAGACCTTTTAGATCGTACAAATGAAAGCAACAAAATGTCCAGGTCTCAACCATGAGATGGACTTTTCTCCTTTTCTGTGAGGCGTCACCTTAAAAGTTGTGTTTTAAAATGTGGGACTGATGATGATTGTGATAATGTGTTAATACTTAACATGTGTTTGTAGCTATAGACACAGCATGAGAATCAGGTAATAGATTATACCAATGTGCACACAGAGCAAGAATATATTTTATTTCTAACCACTAATTTACTCCTTTCCCCACCTCTCCTTCTCTTCCTAAATCTTTCCCTGCGTTCCAATGCCCATACTACCTCATGATTTAGAATGCCAGAAAAAGATTTAGTTTGTCCCGTAGTATGTAAAAGGGAGTATACCAATAACAGACGACAGCGCATTTAAATAAGCCCTTTATAAGTTTTGTGACTCCTATGTACAATTAATATGTTAATATACTACAGCTGCTCCAAGCTGAGTGAATAAATAAGTGCAAATGGTGAGTTACATTTGAACGAATTTTACCTCAGAATGGTTTAGAAAGCGTTCTTGCTCAACTCATACTCCACATTTTCACACTAAGGCTGCGATGGATAGAGGAGCATCAGAGTCAAAGTTCAAGGCACACTATCATGGTGGAGTAGTATGTCCCGATTGTATGCATACTGCGTGCAACAGTATGTACTTTGTGACGGCAGCTGCAGTACATACTACAAGCAGAAAGCAAAAGTATGCAATTCAGGACACACTCTTTTTTTC
>JAQFJA010000024.1:27243981-27263428 GCA_029874485.1 Naso brachycentron | reverse complement strand
ATGTTACAAAATATATATATATATATATATATATATATATATATATATATATATATATATATATATATATATAAATAAATGCATTTACCTTTTTAAAGTTTGATTTCTGTGCATGAAATCAAGAACTGTCATCCCCAGATTCTGAATTGTATTGAACAGAGAGATTCCTGCCTCTAATGCACACAAACAAACACAAACACAAAAACAAATATCAACACAAACACAGCTTTGTAGCTACTGCAGTGTCATTATTTCTAAGGCTTATTTTCTTTCTGACAGAACAATCAGCCCAGACAGTGAACTGCTGCATTGTATGATGTGTTTTACTGATGACATAAACAAATAAATTATTCCTAATGACTCTGGCCCATTGCCTTTGAAAGCAGCATCAGTAATCAGGGAGTCTGCCACAGGTAATATGAAGCAGGAACATGAAACAATCAAAAAAATAATTGGATTTCAGGGGAGAATTTTCATATTCTGCTGATTTACTTTGCTCATAGCGGTGCAGACTTAACCTTGACGCTAATACTGTGTGCTGCTACACTAATCAGAAGCTTTTGCAGATAAGAGATTCATCAAGAGTCTCAGAACAAAATATACATGGGGTCACGTGATGCGACAGAGCCAGGTAGAAATGCAAATTACAGGCTAATTTATAGTGGGTTTCCAAGGGGTGTGCAAAAAACTGCAGAACAAATTTGGCAGAAAATGGGGAAATTTGTTTCAGTTTCACAGAAAAAGCCCAAGGCTCGACCACACAGGCTGATTTTAGTCTTCAGTAACATGATTAAATTCATTTATTACTTACAATCATAGACATCAATTGCTTGGACTGCTGGGAGGCAACCTAGCAAACTGCTTCCCATTCACACAGACTGGCAAAAGCACAAACCGCTAACAGAGGTGGATGTAGAGCCTTACATGCACCTTCAACTTCATTATTCAGGTTTCAACTGAAGGTGCAGAATCTCAAACGGTGCGATGCATGCTTTTACAGTCTTGTAACTGGGTTTGTGACACAAATTTTCAGAGAGTTCCTGATGTGTGTACAAAATTACTCTTCATTTGTTACAAAAACTGCAGTCACAGACACACACCTAATACTCAAAATGTGCAACATTAATAAGCTACATATCTTCCTGTACCCAGGACAGATCTGCTAACCACAAAATAACAAATTTAAGGTGATAAAAGTGAAATTATTTTTTATTTAAGTCCATTTTTTATTTGTTTTTATTTTATTTTTTAAATCTGATTCCTATTGCTGCCATACATATGTCAACCATTGAGCTTTACAGTAAACAAGTCAGGCTAGTTTGATGTTAGCCGATGTTTTTATTTTCATTCTCATCCAGTTAACTTGATTTGTTAATCTTGCATCCAAAGATCTGATATTACAAAACACTGTTGTTCTGAAAAAATGGAAACTCTAGTGAAAAACATCTTCCAAATTCAATAATTATCTGAATGTGAATGAATTTCTAAGAATCATAATTAGGTTGTGCTGGTATCTAATTTTCGATACCTTATGGCCTAGGGGGCCGATGCATGATTCTGATTGCTTCAAAATAGTTATGCTACAGTTTACTACCAGGTTATGTGACAAATAACATGTTTACAAAGCGGCCTGTCAGCACTTTGATGGCATCTTCAAACGCACAAACACTCTCAATACACACTGTACAGCATTTTTCAGTGACGTGATGGTACTGAAACTGATGCTGCTGCTAATTTTAAATACAAGAGTATAACCTATTACCATATTACCACCAACCCTAGATTGTAATTGACTGGGAGGTTACTATAGCAACAGACACATTGTAAAGGCAGCTGTACAGCAGTTAATTTAATGTTGAGGAACCATACGAGTCATATTTGGAGCAGTCATCTGGGTTGTTTTCGCACTGACAGGATGAATTTGTAGCTTGGATGTGAGGATTTGTAAAACACGTAACTTTAAGCCTTACGAACAAGTGACGAATCCTGTCAGCTTCCTGATGAGGAAAGTGTCGCCTGTCAGTGTCCTTGAGCGAGACACTTCACACCTACTTGTTCATTCATCTGAAGTCACTCAAGATGAGGACATCATCAGCTAAATCCCCAAGTAATAATCCTGCAAGGGCACATTGAAGGAAGTACTGGATGCCGCTCATTTATCTCATTTGAGTTCCTTCACACAGATTGCACGAGCACGCAAAGTCTCATTTATTAATAAATTCCTCTTTTAGTGCAGTGATTCAGTACAAGGCATCTGGCGGATGCCTTCCTTTTATGACTTGTGTGCTTCTCTGGTGCATCTGCCACACAGATTACAGTTCAGCTGTGCCCCAGAGGGCTTCTCTGTCATAGACAGACAAGCGTGTAACCCTCATTTACCCCTTTAAGTAAGTAATGAAAGAACTTTGTCTTTAGTCAGCATTGGATTCAGCTGGGGCAAGAATTTTTATTTTATCCCAAAATACTAAGAGAGCTGATCTTTATTTAACGCTGTGAACCTTAAATCCAACAGCATCAAGGTTGAATCTGCATCCCAAACCTCCTGCAGCAAAGTCTGAAGCCTCAACCCCCGCAGCAGAAAACACTGTGTTCACTTGGAGCTTAAACCAGCTCATGGAACCAACCTGCAGCCTCACAGCAGGCTGCTACCTCCTCTCTCAGACCAGAGACTCACATGTCAGCCTCACCCGAGCTGGAACATCACAGCTTATCAGCTACGTTTGGGGAGAACACTTGCAAGCTACTCAATAACAAACATAAAACTCATCTGAGACATCGCTGTCCGCAGCCTTCACAATGTCATATCAGTCCAACTGTCAATCATCTTACCCCCACTAGTGAACAGGTGTCTGAGAATCTGAGTTTCACTTCTGGCAGAAACTCAGTCAACCTGCTGTGGACGATCTGCTCACAGCAGTTTTACAGCAGCGTTCTGTGGGCTCCCACTTGAACGTGTTGACTCTCAGCTGCTTCACGTCGCAAAACGTTCTAGTGAACGCTTGAGGTCACACATCAATGAAGCAAGCAGAACTGCGTCATCAGTGGAAAGCACCTATGCGTATGTTCCACCGGTGACGTGCTTCGGCTTTTACTGTGGTGATACGGAGATTTTAGGTGTTTTTCCTTGTTTCTCTCCTTCCATTAGATACAGCTGCTTAGTGGAATTAATCACTTTTATCATTTTATTACATAAAAGCTGATGATATTTAAAATGTGATCAGGTTAATGTGCAGGACTGCTGCTTTCTGTTGAAGAGCACAAAGGAAAAGACTAGATCACTGTCTAAATACTCAACTCTAATTGTCATCAATGTTTCTTGCTCATTTCTTCTTCATCAGCATAAACTGACCTTTATGTGTCCTGTCAGATTGTCCTCGAAGCAAGACAGTAAAACCACGACTACTTATTACATATTCATGGATAAAAGCATTATTTAACACCCGTCTGCTGAGCACGTGGCAGGAGCTTTGATCAGTGAAGCTGATGATCAAAGAAAAAAATCAGAAAACCTATTTGTTCCTTGGATGTGATGCTGCTGTTGATGATAAATAAATATCCAGATAAACGGAAATGCTCTCAGAGTCTCTGGCCTGCAAACAACACTTTAATTGTACAATCTGTCTTTAATACCATAAATAACACTTTTATTAAAATCTTTGCTATGCTTCAATGCTTTGAGATGGAGCAGAAGTTTTGTCCTATAGGCTGAGGGGAGAGAAGAGATGGAGGAGAGGAAAACAGAGGAGATGAATCAAAGAATGAGGAGAAATAATAGCTAAGGGAAAGACTAAACAGATGAGAGAGGAAGAGGAGATGACAGACTTAAAAAAAGACAAAGAATATTGTTGAAATATAATGAGACAAAACAAAGAAGGGAAAGAGGTGATGGGGTTAAAATGGGTAAATGAAGAAAATGGGGGAAAAGATTAAAGCAAAGGGAAGGTTAAAAGAAAGGGGAAATGCATTCCAAAGGAGGTGGAGAAAAGCAAAGGAGCAATGAGATGAAGAGGAAAGGAGAGTCATTAAACAAATGTTTTCAGTAAATGGAAACAACCCTAAAACCTCGTATGAACTGAAGTGTTAATAACATGCATTTTAATGTAATGAATCATCAGGAGGCAGAAGGCCTCAGGTAGGAATGATGAAACAAGGAGGGAGGGGAGTGAAAGGAATCAAAGTGAGAGAGGGTTGGAGAGAAGGAGAGGAGAGGAAAAAAGACACCAAAGAGGAGAGGAGTGAGGGGCGGAGTGGATAAATGAGAAGAGGGAAAGAGGCAGGGGAGGAGAGGAAAAAAAGAAAAGGAGAGGAGAAAGCAAGAATAGGAGAGGAAATAAGAGAAAAACAGAAAGAAAGGGAATGAATATAAAAGGAAACAGAAGGAGGGAGATGTGGATTAATGAAGAGAAGAAACTGAACTGACTGAAAGCTGTTACACACCAGGGGCGATTTTTTTTCACATGATTCGGACGAATTGATGATGAATTTTTCTATCTGCTGTTCGTGTTATTAGTAAATCCACACAGAATGCGAATATAACGCGGCGAAAAAGCAGACCTTTTATTGTTCGGATCAAGGTCGAGTTTACAGAACATTCACCCTTCCAACAAACGCATCAACCAATCACGATGGTTGTGCAGAGCGGACGTCACGTCCGTATCCCAGAGTAACAAAATCAACAACAATGGCTGACAAGCTCATCACCTGGGCCAGTCAGCACCAAGAGCTGTTTGACAAACAACACGCAAATTATAAAGACAACGATGTTAGACAACATATGGCAGAGAATCAGCGATCAGCTGGGCTCTGTAAATGGTGAGTAACGTTACCGTATGTAGTTGACTTTTGGATGAGGTAACATCAGCTGACGTATGTTAACGTGTGGGAGGCTCTGCTAACTTTTCACCTATCTAATCATATGGCTTACACCCGCCAACTGTTAATTCCTGTGATGTGTGGTTTTGTATTTTAATCAATATTTTGTGTTTGATGGCTGATAAGTTAATAATTATAGAATAGAAGATAGAAGAATAAATAATTCACATTTTGGTGTCGTTTATTTGTGATGCTCCTGGTGGCTTAAGAGTGAGTACAGTGACTTGTTTCGACGAAAAAAACAACAAACTGAACCGATGAGCCACTGAGGGGCTGCTGTACCGGGAATCGTATCTGACGCGTCCTCCTCCGTGGTGGATCCATTGAATGAGACTCGTGAAGACATCCATGCAGTTGCACTAAACATTTATTCACAATCTTTCATTCAAATAACCCAGAGGCTTTGTGACCTTAGCCGATCTATACACACACTTAAAGTAGTGCTATGACTTGTATGTACAAACTAAACAAAGGCTCACATTTTGGCCACGGAGCAAACAAACGACGGCGCTGACGACGATGACGACGATGACGACGATGATGGTCAAAAACTGTGTGCTTCCCCCGGTAAGCAGCACACCTGCAGGAGTGATTAGCACCTCTCCTATTTGTGCCTTCCCACCTCCCACAGTACAGATCGCCACCCAGCGTGGCCCATAGGGAATTACATGAAACTAAAACAAACGCATACAAAACAAAAATATGGCTCTAACAGTGAGATTAAATGGATTTAGAAATGAACAAATAAGCTAATGAAGACAAGCAAAGATGAAGAAAAGGATGAAGAAGAGCAAGAAAACAAGAAAAGAAGGTGTGGAGAGAGATGAAATGATAAAAAAGTGAACAAACAAAAGGAACAGACAACGAGATAAACAGTGAGTAGCAAGTATTTATATTTAAAGATTTTGTAATGCATTGCAGTAGGAAGAGTGTGTGTGTGTGTGTGTGTTTGTGTGTGTGCCCTTGTACAGCTATCTTTGTGAGAACCAATTTTCAGTCATTTGAGTTTTACTCCATGGAAGTGAGGACACTTTTTGGACAGTAAGGACATTTCAGCCCGTCCTCACTCGGATTAGGTGAAGGCTAGGGTAAGGGGCTAGGAAATGCATGATGTCAATGAGTGTCCTCAGAAGTACAGCTGTACAAACATGTGTGTGTGTGCGTGTGTGTGTCTCATCCCATCCTTTCTATTTTAAAAGCTTTCCAACTTCCTGCTGTCAGCTCCTCCTCCATCTCTCTGTGTGTCTATCTGTGTGTCTGTCTGTCTCTCTCTGTGTGTTTGTCTGTCTGTCTCTCTGTCTGTCTGTCACTCTCTCTCTGTGTCTGTCTGTCTGTCTGTCTGTCTCACACACTTCCTCATTTTCTGTAGTTTTTTTGTGTAGTTGTGTGAAGTTGAAGGCAGAATCAGGCTCGTTTGTGTGTTTGTGTGTTTGTGTGTTTGTGTGAGTGTCACATGCTTCACCGTGTCACCTCTGTAATGAGGTCAAAGAGGGAAAGTTTGCTGTGATGTAGCATCATGTTCATAACTCATCATCTGCTGAGAACAGTATGGCTGCTCCGTGTTCATTAAATGGGGTTTCAGGGACATCACATGCTGACAAGTTTGAGATTCAGCAACAAAAACAAATGTTGTTACAGCTACACACGATGAGAAAGACCAGTCAGTACCCACAATTCCACAGGGCCAATGTTAGCATCGTTTGTTTGTATATGTTGATTGTTACCTTGTAACTGGTAGAGTCTGAAGTTAGCAGCCGTGCTAATGCTAACTGTCAGTGTGTGCCGACCTGTCCGCTCTGCGCAAAAAGTTTCAGACTTCACCTCTAATTTTGCCGAAGCGTGTTTGAATGTCAGATGTTAGGGGAGTGCGCAGACACTGCCCCCCTCAGGACAAGCATGTGAAAACACCTCCCTAGTGACAAACTTCACACTGATTCGGGACAGTACAGTCAAGGTCTGACATTTTACGGGATGTTAAACACATTTTAAAGTGGAGGTGATCTTTAGACAGAATGAAAACTTTTCATTTGTATTTGTGTTGTTTTAAAGGGACAGAAGGTCACAAGGGTAAAAAATGACATTCAGTGAAAAACACTGCAGAATTTTCTTTAAGAACAAACTGAACATCCTTTGCATCCCTCCTCTCCTACTGATCATTCGGTTTGGTTTTTTTTTTGGTACCTCTGAGTGAATATTTGTAGCCTTTAATTAATCAATCTGATATCTGACAGCTTCATTTTTATTTGTCTGTGTCCATGTGTTTTGGTTTGACTATGAGAATGTCGTGTTGTCTGTGTTGGTAATTGTAATGCAGCGGTGTTGGCAGTTCAGGAGCAGATCCATAAGTAGACGTTTCTGTTGTCAGTTTGTCTCTGGGCTCATAAAGGTTCTGCCTTTCCACAACAACCACCTGATGCAACAAATTCACCCATTCTCTGATTTCCCCTGAAAATTCACTCGCTCCCCCGTGCTGTTGTCCTTAATAACAACTGTCAAGCCTTCCTGACCGCTGGGAGCGCTGCCTCCTTCAAACTGTCTTCATCTTTTATTGGATTTCAGCTTCATCCGGCCCCTCCTCCTCCCCAGCGTCCAGCAGCCCATTAGCAGGGACCAGCTTCCTGCTCTCTCTTCCTCCGCACCTCTTCCCTCCATCTTCAATTTGCACTCACTCTCACTTCACTGATTTCAATCTCACAGATTTCCGTTGTGCGTCTGGCTGCAGTGTGAGACCATGTGAAGTGCACGTGTGAATGGCAGCTCTGTGTGGGTCTGTAATAACCAAACATGCTGCTCCGCTCTCGTCTGGCACTCTGCATGTCGTTAAGCAAATTGGGCTCATATAGCCTCACTTCGCGTCTCCTCACAGCGAGAGATTGCAATCAAACCAACACATGTCGTGTTATTGGTTCTGCACGTTACACGCCTGACATGCATGTGGAGATTTATCAGCAGAACATCAAGGTGATTTTCTGCTCTCCGGTCAACAGTGTTGGGCAAGTTACTCTGAAACAGTAAGAAATTACTTATTACCGATTACTCCTCATAAAAGTAATACATTTACTTTACTTATTACTTTGTATCAAAAGTAAGTAGTTACATTACTAGTTACTTTGCTATATTACCTTTGCAACCCCACCGATTTCCAAAAAAAGTGACACACAGCCTGTTTCGCCAGCTCCCGAAACGTAATCCACTTTCTAAAACTTTGATTAGAAATCTGAGGACAGATATTTTTGTCAGAGGTCAGAGTGCCGCCAGCCCTTTCCCGTAACGCAGTAACTACTGAGTTACCTGGATGAGTAACTGTAATATAATTACTGTTTGGGCAATTGTAATCCTTTCTTTAGTAGTTACTGGGAAAAAGTATTAAAATTACAGTAATGCATTACTGCCCAACCCTGCCAGTCAAACTGTAATTATCTGTTCAGGATTCACAAGCTGGTTCAGAAAGTCTTGAAAAAGTTTGGAAGACATTTTAATTCCAGCTGAAAGCAGTGATGATGACTCGTGGAACAGCTGATCTTCATCATCAGTTAAACAGGGATGGATGATTTTTTGTCTATATGAAATGGAAACCTGGCCAAATGTATGTGGACACCAGCTTTGAAGCCATGAGTGAATGTTGAACTCGTTACACTGAAAACATTTGTTTGCACACTAAATATCCCTCTGCTGCCTGAATTAAAGGACGTGTTTCATTCTCCTTTTGTTCTTTGCTTCAGACTTCAGTTGACGCCTGAATCAATAATATGAGCTTGAAAAAGAGATCAGTTGAGTTCAAGTAACTCTGACATTTCACTTTCATCTGGTTGGACGTCTTAATCTGACGCCGTCTCCTCCTCTTTTATCATCACTTCTTTTCCTGTGAATTCTCTATAAAGAATCAAGCCTTTTCTTCTCCCAGTTTTTTTAACATTTTGGGCATTTTGGTTTAAATTATTTTTGTATCCAGCGCTATTTTTGTTTCTTTGTTAATTTCAGTAACAAGAACATATTTTTCATATTTTTTTGCCATTTCAGTCTTTTCACTTGGCGTCATTCATTCTGCAAGGAACAAAATGCTGCTGATGTGTGGCCGTCTGCAGGTTGAATAGAGGCTCATTTTAAAAGCCCACCTTTCATTTATTCATCAGTCGGCATCTTATTGTCACATAATGAGCTGAGCTGCACAACACAACCCTGCACTTGCTCATCTTTCTCTGCACAGAAGGTCATCTGCACCATGAACAACCATAACATGTTTGTCCTGTGGAGCGTTTGTTTGCTTAGTGCAGTGTGTATGTGTGCACATGAGGGAGACCAGCTCAGGCCCGTGTACCATGAGGTAAAATAACACACTGAAACTATAATTTAAAATAAGACTCATAAGTTTAAATATAGAATTTGAATATCTGTAGAAATTCCTTGTAATCTTAAACTCTCCTTTAAATTCAAATATTAACTTGAAATGCAGACTTTCTGAATACATTTTGTGCAGATTCAACAGACAAACTGTCAAACTGTCCCAGCTGGTAAACATTTGAATTGATGCTGATGTGATGCAGAAGCTCCAACATGAGTGAAGGATTGAAATGAAAGATTCTCGACGAGACCAAACCAGTGTAAACCACTGTAAACTGGTCCGTCTCAGCTCGACTCCAGCCAGCCACGGTGTCGCCTGCAGCTCAGTTTGTCAAGTCGCCAGAGGCCAGTTTTAGAACAAAAGGCACGTCACTTGTTTCAACAGCCAATCAGCTCGTAGAGATGTCACCTGTCACCAAGAAGCACGGCATTATCATCAGATGTTCCCCAGGTGAAATGCTGTCTTGATTATGTTTTTTTTTTTTTTATTAGAGGTGAAGCCAACTCCTCTAAACCTCAGAGCTGCTCTGAGAATAAACAAGAGAAACTGACAAAGGAGGGGAGATCTCCTGTTTCAAGCTCTCGGCATAAATTATTTATGGATTTACAGTAAATGACCAAACAGCCGCAGACATGATGGAAGATTCAACATAAAGGGAAGCTGAGAAAGCGACACTGACATGTTTTCACCGAAAGAAGTTGCTCTTGATTATCAGCAAATATTTACAAATCCAGTAGATGTAAAATGTTTGTTCATGTCAGTCCAACATTCTTTCTTTCTTAGCTCCGTGGTCTCCACCACACTGCCATGGATATTATTCTGCTATTCTCTAAATTTGTGATTTGAAATGCTTTAATGGATTTCAAACCTTCTGATTGTAAGAGAAAAATGAAATTCTTCCCAATGTCTTTAAAAATTCACGGATTCCCAGAAACATTAAAGGGAAATGAGCTCAGTGTCGATACTAAAAGATCCGCCCCAAACATGAAGCTAAAATCTCATCACAACCAGAGAACAGCATGTTATACTAAAGTACAGCACACACACACACACATACACACAGGCTCGTCAGCAGTGTGTCGCAGGTTGATGTGTGAAACGGAACTTTACATTTAAAATGTCTGTCAAACACACTACGGTTTGATTGACATGCTTCACTCCGCCCACACACAGCTACGCCTCACACCAGCGTGTACACACACACACACACACACACAAACCTGTTTTTGGAGCTGGGTTTCATGCAGCTGCAGTGGATAGCACTCCATGAGCAGTTTCTTAAACACACACACACAATTACACACTCTTTTCATCCCTAACAGGTAATAGTGTCATTTTTCATGGCAGTGGCGGTGGTGGCGGCGTCGCCAGCCTGCGCGGCTCTCATTAATCTCCCTAAAGGAGAAGTAAGTGATGTCAAATAGCGGCTGTAGTCACGTTTTTTTCTGCTGCAGGTTTCAGCTCAGAGCTGATCTTCTGCTCCTGTCGAGCTCTGCGTTGATTCTCTGAAGTTTCTGGATTGCTGCGCGTGTTGATGTGCAGAAAGTTGCAGGAAATGTGCTGCACATCAGAGATCATCAGCCTTTGCGTCCAGCCAACAGCGGTTCAGCCAGTCCGTGTCCTCTGCGGAGAAGCAGCTGTGAGTGGGCGTGGCTTAGCTGTGGGGGCACTGAAGGCATTTCTGGAATGGAAAAAAAGATGCTTTCACTCCTGTAGGACTTCAGGAAGAGTTCCACGGCCCGACCGGCTCCCTGGTGTCATGTCGTGGTGCTTCACATGGTTTGATGATCTGATTGGATGAAGTTGACCTGTGATCGACGATATCAGACAGATGGTATTTTCTGAAAGCGCCTGCCCTCTTTCAAACCGTTTCCAAGGACAGCTTCCCAGATGGTTCTGTGTTCAAAGCATCTGCTGCTTCAGGTTTCTTCAGTCCTTCAGGACGTGTGTCATTTTTCAGCCGTCCAAAATATCCCAAATAATCAGATAGTTTATCCTGTTTTTGCTTATTTTAGTTTTCTCTGCATGCTGTGATGATTTGTTGATGTGTTTACTAGATGTAGCTGCTGTTGCTACATCAAAATGATTCCGTTAGTGTCAACTTGTTCTGCTGGTGCTGCATGTTCCCCTCTGAGTAAGCTTCTGAAGGATTTAAAACACACTAGAATCAAAGATTAATTCTTCAAACCTTGGATTTTATTCATGTTCCTCCTGTAATGCTATAATTTATTCATCCATTTCTTTGTCTGGGACGATGTCCTTCTTTGCTGGTCTACATCGGCTCCTCATTTAGTGTTTTGTTCACATGAAGATTAATATCCATGACTTTAATTTGACCTAAAGGTCCGGTCTGAGGTGAATTAACTGATTAGCAGGTTAATTGTCTTCCCTCTGTAGTCTGTGGTGCTGCAGCAGTGGTCAGTTGGACTTTTTTTCCTGTAATAAATGAACTATTACGAGTGCTGAAGAGAATGGAAAGAGCCTTTTATCTCCCGCTGGCCTTGTGTTGCCGGTTTCAGCTGAGCTGACACGATCCAGTGTTGCACGCTGCATCCTGATGAGCTCTGGCTGCTGAAACTCAACCTGCTGCTCATTTGCATTTTACTTTTGACACAGCAACTTGCATCGTCATGGAGATTAGATTGCTCGACCACCAGCATGACAAATCCTGATTATATGAACTGTTGTTCCAAAAGCCTGAAAAGCACAGAGATGATGTTGAAGCCTCATGCTAACGTTTTCCGACAGTTAAAGGCTAAATAACCTTCATCTCCTCTCTGCTTTTCATTGAAGTAAACAGGAACTAGTGGCACTTTGGCTCTTTATTGCTTTTTCTTTACATTTTCACTAATGCACATGTGCAGTTAGTGATGCTGCAAAATGTGTTCACACATTCTGAATGTTTCGCTGCAGCTCCAGTTTCATCCGCACACACACGAAACACAAAGACTCGTGTCTGCTCTATCCCTCTTTATCCCCATTATCTCATTCGTGTCACACACACACACACACACACACAGGGGAACACAGCCATTCAGATGGTGTTGACTTGTACCAGAGCAGCCATTTTGGCTCTGCATGGGGAATCAATGGCTCAGTCTCTCTCACTCTCTCTGCCATATTGTGTCTGTGGGGTAATCAGCCATCCAGGCCCCATAATGGAGGCAGTAAGGTACACACACACACACACAAACACACACACACACACACTAAGGATTAGGAAGCTGACATGGTAAAATAAACAGGTTGGTGAAGGCCGCAGCAGAATCTTCATGTTTCACTCTGAAGGGAGGAAGACAGATGGATGAGTTCTGGATCTGAAACACGTCCTGGTGATTTCCTGTTGGTTTTATTTACCAGCCTGTGTGTATTTCTGGAAATAACAGACAGAAAATGGACTAAATGGCATCGTGTCAGATATTTCCAGCAGCTCCAGTTGAGTCTAAAGACAGAAAATGTTTCAGTTACTGGGTTTCAGCTCTCCAATCTGTGTCTCTGCTGGAAAAGCTCTTGACAGCGTCTCTGGAACTCGCTCCGCTCTGTGTAAACTGCAAAGTGAGGGATGCTGCAAGGCATCTTGGGACCTGTGCAAGGTCTGAAAAGTCTTACTGAGGTGGCTGTTTTCGATACTTTTCAGTCTCTGAATTCAAAGTGCATGAGTACATTGAATTGTCATGTTTGGTAAGTGAAAGTAAAGTGAACCTTTTTGTGCCCTTCAGTCTGTCACACCTTCCTTCCACTTCGCCTCTATCACCTCCTTCATTTGTGACGCTCTGCGACTTGAGTGATGAATGAGCACTTAAAGGGCCAAATAGCTGCGAATGTTAACCTGAGAGGGCGGCTGCCTGACACGAGGTGTGTGGTTAATTACTGTGAAAAGAGCTGTTTACACTGAAGGACATTTCCACGGAGCTGTGAAGGTTATGAGCAGGAACGCTGGCTTTCGTGTTCTTTGTTTGGA
This sequence comes from Naso brachycentron, assembly GCA_029874485.1. NCBI lineage: Eukaryota > Metazoa > Chordata > Actinopteri > Acanthuriformes > Acanthuridae > Naso > Naso brachycentron. Next base: position 27,250,253 of record JAQFJA010000024.1, on the reverse strand, counting down.
TTCATTTGTTCTAATTTTTCTTCTTGGTTCCTGTGGATTTGAATCCTGATGCTCTAACATACACTCATATTTTAGATGATGTGCCTTCGATTTACTTCTCAAGGTTTTGTGTTTCTCACAAAAACAGTTTTGACTGGTCTGCACAGAGCTGTGACTCCGGTTAGATGTTGGTTTTGTTTATTTCATTGCATCATGTCAATGTTTGCGACTCCTTGATGCTTTTCTGCAGAACACTGCACATTTTGCCCTTCGTGAGGTTTTTTTGTTGTTTTATAGTGTTTTTATACTAACTTTACATTGCAGGTTCCCTCTGTAGAATAGATGTCTTCGATTCCGGGTCATAACTTCAAAAGATATGATACAGAATATTTAAAGAAATATTTTTGAACTGATGCCAAGGAATTTAAAATAATTTAACACTTAAAAAAGAATTTGAGAGCTTCCCGCCTACGGAGGCCGCTGTGGGTCATTAAAACATTGGTGCATAAATTTATATTTTAGTTTCAGGAGCGTAACATTACATTTAAGAAGCAGGAAAGAGCTCATTTTGCCTGTGTTTTGGATTGCTTTGTCTGTACTGTGTTCCCCTCGAACACGAGTCACTGCAACTCAAGGGGTTTATCCTGTTGAATAAACTTGATATATATAAAATGAGTATACAATTATATATGTATATATCATGTATTTATTTGTAATTATTTTTTGTCAATCACCTAATCCAGTGGTTCACACACTTTTCAGCCCAGGACAAAATAACGACATCAGAGACTTGGGGCCCCCACTGACCCCCGCTCACTTATGCACAGCCACGCACTCACACTGTAAAGCCTAAGGAAACGCAAAAGAGCAACAGCTTAACAGCCATAATTTTTAAGTAATTTATGACAGAATATAACAATGAATATAACCAGAATTTCTACAATGATGGGTTAAATATGTAATTTTAAATTATTTTAAAAATGTATTTGTTCTTTGGAAGCGCACCCCCCCCCCCCATGTCTTGCGTCCTAACCCCCACTTTGGAAACCACTAAATTAATTAATTATTTGACTAATAGATGCAGCTCCCGCATGCTTCTTCACAACTTTACATTGTAGAAAACTGCTGGGAAGAAAGTAAAGTAACTTGTTGCTGCATTAAAATGGACAAGTGAGGCTCGAAGGAGCTCCCCTTGAATCCAAAACACTCATCAAGCAGCAGAGCAACTCCTCTGAGTCCAATCACAACCTTAAAGCCACTTTGGCATTCATCAGGTCGATTTATTCATAGGAGCGAGGCGGCGGTGGCGTGGTGCGAGACAGATAGAGGCAGCAGCAGTGAGGGTCATTACCAAACATCTCACAGAGACATCGCAGGGATCGCTCCAGTTATTGATCTGTCTCCAGAAGCCTCAGTGAAAGCCGGCTGAGCCGTCCAGACTTGGCTTCAATTGGCCGGCGGGCGTCCGAGGTCCGGCTGTCATCTAGTTTGCATACAGAGTGAGGGAGTGTGGTGCATAATGGCCACGAGAGGAGGGTTGCTACGGCGCCGCAAATACATACAGACTTCTACAGACTGAGAGAGCTTTCAACCTCAATTATAATATGCAGATGGGACAAGGCAGGAAAAGACAGACAAGATGAGGAGGGAACCAGGTGGGTGGAATTTATGTGCTGGATCAGAAAGAAAAACTTTGATCTTTTAAAAAATACTCATTCAAAGAGAAAAGGAAGAAGAGACTCAGCGGCAGAAGCAGTGATCATTAATAAGTGCTGCCGTATAGTTTAGTGACACAGCAGTTGATAGAAGCTTTCAGATCTTTTACTTTGGTAAAAGTGGCAAAACCACAATGTAGAAATACTCAGTAACTCCAGTTAGATATTCCTGCTGTGTGTATATCACAGCTGCTTTATCCTCCTCTGTGCTACAGAAACACATGGATGATTCACACTGCTGTCTATGAACCACCATGAACACACAGTGGCACACACACACACACACACACACACACACACACACACCATCCTGCTGCCTCGAACTGAGTGCCAAATATATATTAATCCACTGTTGAAAATAGTCCCCAACAAGTGAACTATCTCTCCTGTTTGTTTCTCAGTGAGCAGCTGTTTCTAAAAACTCTTGAACCTCTTTCATTTTGATCAACTTGACTTCACCGTTTTTATTTTACAGTAACCGCCACTGAAAATATAATTTGACATAACTTAATTTAAATCTGAGGTCGGCAACGACATCTGGAAATCAAGCTAGCTGTAGCATGAGACTCCTAAGGAATCAACTCGGCCGCCCCCTCCCCTCCCTGTTTTAGCTCCACCTCGTGTTTTATCTCGTTTGTTGTCTCTCTCTCTTTAAGTCCAGTTTGCAGCAAAGATTCTCGATGAGACCAAACGGCTGCAGTGAAAGTTGCAGTGGTGTAAACTGCTCCATCTCAGCTGATGACGGTGTCGCCTGCAGCTCAGCTTGTCAGGACGCCAGAGGCCAGATGAGGCCAGATGAGGCCTGATGAAGGCCTGTGTGTGCCGCAATGCGTTGTAGTGTATTTTTTAACTTTTGCTATGTGTTCGTCGTACTAATAAAGGCTTTTTAAATAATTCTTTCTACAACAAGAGTGCCTTGGTCTTTACACTGTTCAGTCGCCAGAGACCAGTTTTAGAGGATAAGGCATGTCACTTGTTTCAACAGCCAATCAGCTTGAAGTGATGTCACCTGTCGCTGAGAAGCACAGTGTAGAGCAGCCACAATCCTGTCGCAGTCTGAATCCAGAGCCAAGGAGTGGAGCAGAAGTCTTTCAGACCAGCTGAATTGCAAAATGCTGAAAGGTTATTATGGGATGTTTGCCCAGTGACACTAGAGATAAACATGTGACTCTGAACATTTATGATCAGATGTAGAAATTCTCCTGGGCAGAAAAAGTACAAAATGTCCCATTTGGTGACCTCTAAAAAGCATTGATGGGTTTTTAAGTGAGTGTGTTTTCCACCACTGGACCTTGTGCATTTGCACTGAAGAGCCATTTGCTCCCAAGGCCTTCTGGGAAAAATGTCCATGGCGAACACACATGCTCAACACTCATGCCCCGTCCTTCGTAGCTTTGAAAACATGGCGTAGGTTCAGTGTGTGTGTGTGTATGTGTCTGTGTGTTTTAGAGAGTGAAGACAATTGTGTAAAGTGAGGACATGATGAACAAAAAGAAGACTGTAAAGTTGAAAAATCTTTCCTAAATGAGGACATTTTTTAAATGTGGAATTTTTTGGAGAGTAAAGGCATTTATCAAAGTCAAAAGACATTTCTTAAAGGAGCGGCCATTTTTAAAATGTGGGTATAATGGGGACGTAGGAGAGATACTGTAAAGTGAGGACCTGTTGAAAAAAAGGACATACAGGACACACAGGATATTTACCGAAAGTAATGACAATTATGGAAAGGAAGGGCTTTGTTGCAAAGTGGGGACATTTTTCTGGAGTGAGGACATATTTGGAAAGTATCAACGTGCTCGTTGAATGAGGACATTTTTCTGGTCCTCACTCTGCTGTGTGAGGATTTCGACCTACAGTGAAGGTCAGAATCAGACGTAGGCTCAAGTTTTGTTTGGGTGATGCATCATGTCAGCCAGCGTCCTTGCAAGTATAGTAGTGCACAGCTGTGTGTGTGTGTGTGTGTGGGCTGTGTGTTGATGCTGAGACATGTTTGCGTGCGGCAGGATTCAATGCATGACACAAACACTCACTAACACACAGCCTGTCTGTGTGTGTCTCTGTGTGATATGCATACAAACACACACTTGTTGAAATAAGGACGCTGATGTTGCTCGGCCATCAGTCACCGAGGACAAAGACATCAAAGGATGCACAGAGACGACATGATGAGAAGCTTGTTGCTTTGGTTTTAAGTCTCCCTCTTCATCGCTCAGTGTCATTGTGCGTCATGCCTCACAGATCTTTTTTGGGATTGGACAGTTCAGAATGATGTGAATGTGAAGCTTCACAACCAGAGAAATGTCTCTATTCGAACACGACCAATTCTGCAGCGAGCCTCCATTACTGGGCTGCACTTGGTTGCTAGGAGATCTGAGATGGAACCACAGGGACTCCATGTACACATGTATGTTGCACCATGTTGGACGGATCTAATTTCTGCAGTTCGGCCTTTCTTACAAGTCTGCTGACGCCTTTGTTCTCCTCTCTGTACTTTATTCAGTGTGTGTGTGTGTGTGTGTGTGTGGTATTTTAAGCCAAAATATGATTTCAGAACCCAGTGTAACTTGACCCCAACCACTGAAATGAAAAGTTCAACACTGAGTCTGAATCGACGTGTGCCTTCCATGGCATACCTTTAGTTTTTACTTGCAGTAGTACTGCAGCTACCCTCGTACTGTTGCATGTAGTATGCATACAGTTGGGACGTACTACTCCGCCATGATAGTGTGCCCTGAACTTCGACTCTGCTGCTCCAAGATCTGTTGCAGCCTTAGCACAAAATTAAGGAGAAGTTTGTGATTCTAAGTTACTATTTGTTCAAATATAAGTTAACGTTTGCACTCATTCATCCACTCGACTTTGTGCAGCAATAGTATATTAAAGAAGAACTTCCCCACTGTTCATGTGGATGCCCAGTCAATGCTGACAGTAACTGTAGTCAGTTGAAGCAATAAATTTCTCAGTTTGTGCTCTATTGACAGAGAAAGCACAGTTTTCTGAGTTTGTCGTGCTCACACAGCTGTTCTTGCTGTGCCTACATGTCCCAGGATGCATTGTGTGTGAGCTCTGGGTTGCAAACGTGGATCAGTGTGCAAAACACAGAAATAACGTAAGCAAGAGAGGCAGCTAACGTCATTTCCACAAGCTGTGAAATAATCACATAGATGTTGTTATATTCTAAACCAACATGCATCATGGGAAGAGATAATCAGACGTTTTTCACTTAGAATAAAATCACATCATCATCGAGTAGATGCAAGAAGAGGTTGGCCGGTGCTACACCAGCAGCTCGGCCTGTGTACCCACGACTAAAGCTGTAAAATTATCACAGAAATGTTGTTAAATTGTGTTGTGATATTAGCTATTTATGTTAGTTCTAGTGCTTTTGTCTGGTGTTTTTTAACGTGTTGTACTCGAGGCTGCTGAGTCTCAGGTCTACACCACACAGACACCACACACACATGGACCAGTCATAAAAATCAGTAACTGCCAGGTCTCCAAGGCTGTTACCTGTCGTATCGGAACATTCTTTTATTTAATAGTGTGTAGTTTTTAATAACGAGTTTTGGTCTGCCAGAGTTTTAAATTCCTCTCAAAACAAACATGGCGCCTGGATACGAAGTTGTATTTCAGAGCAGATGGGCCCAAATTTACACAAATGACTTAGAACGCATCATTTGATGTCATCTGTGGAGAATTTGGCACAGAAGATACATGAAGAGCGAGGCCCACGGAAGATTGAAGGAATGCTCGGCGTAATATACTGCAGATTTTGGAACAATTTAAAGCTGCTAATCGGCAAAGTAACCCTTTCATGTATTAACTGCACACAGCAGTCACAGAACTTATGCAGTACTTATTTTCTTATTTTTTTACTTATTTTCTGCTGTGCAGAGGATTGTGGGTCAGAGGGCCCAGAAATGCATGCTGGGTTGCATACTGCAAAATCTGACTGGACATAGTAGGATATCCTGGTACTTCTGGCATACTGCATTTCGCATACTACATATTGGGACATATCAAATCTTTTACTGGCATACTAAATAGTAGGGTAGTATGTGTACTGGAATGCAGCCAGAGGTTTGAGCGGATACAGAAACACTGCAGCAGTTACATGTTCAAATGCTGTTATTATATTCGTATAATACCAATGTTCCCCTGATTGAAGGGTGAGAATGGAGTCTGACTCACCAGCTGTGGACAGATTAAAGCAGAACAGAATCTTGTGGACATAATTTGGTGGTGATCAGTTTGTTGAAGTATTCTACAAGTTCCTCGGCTGGCCTAATTGGCAGATTTGAAACTGTTTCCAGGCTAATTTGCAGCTAATCGCTTAAGTTCAAATGTTCGCTATTTAAATAACTCATACATTAAAAAACGTCTCAAACTGACTCCAAACGGTTTTACAAAGCACACATCTCTTTTCCCTTCTCTTCATTAAACACAAACTCCTCCTCAGACAAGGTGATGAACTGCCGTCGCCCTCTCCAGACCCCCTTATCATGCAGCCAGACACCTTCACCTGCTCTTTAAACTGGGACACTACAGTCGCTCTTCAATCTCTGTCTCCATCCTCTG
>JAQFJA010000024.1:27230297-27241784 GCA_029874485.1 Naso brachycentron | reverse complement strand
GCACCATTAATTTTTGCGACGGCAGAAAGCACACCAAACTAAAGAGTACCGTAGACATCATCTCACTGTAAGACGTCTGCATTGCACACTGATACTGGATGCAAATCCCCAAAAGAGACTAATGATTAAAGAAGGTTAATAGCTAATCAGAGCTCACCTTAATGCAGACCAGAGGTTGTGGAAGAAGAATCCAGATATTTAAGAAAAGCAAGACAAAAATTTAAAAGTTCTGCTTGCAAAATTGTACATTTTAACCTTTCTGCAGCATATGTTTGAATGCAGAGTTACATACATTTTATGTAATGTTGCTATGTTACAAGCAGCCATTGGCTCCTATTCATGTCTGTCCATGATGAAATTTTATTAGCAAACTCCACATTTAGGCTACCCGCTATAATCCATCACAGTAAACTTAAAGTCTTTATTAATTTGTCTGCTACATTAGCATTAAAAGGTAATGCCATGCAGCCTTTTCAAATCAATCTGCACTTACTATGCAAAAAAATGCATCTTGGACGAAAATGAATACAGAGTGACAACAAGTTAAGGAAGTTTCTAGAGGTCATAATGAATTTTAGCGCAGAGGAAAGATCCTCTGAGAAGGTTTCAAAAAACACGTCAAAATCTCAAACACAGCAACACAGTTTAGCAAATGCTTACAAATGCTCACAGGGACTACAGATGAAAGTTAGCTTATATGGCTAAATCTGGCACATTTACACGATGGACTTAAAGCAATTCTTACCTTTCTGGCATGTTGCTCAGCACTTGGCTAAAATTTGAACATGAACAACTCCGCCTCCCTCCAAAGCCCCACCCTCATTGTTACAATGTCAACGTCATTATCGTAAATATAGCATTTCATCGCCTGTTTGTTTACAGTCAAATGCGTAATTTTTTTGGTCTATGTTGACTCGCGTCTTGCCTCTTGCCACATCAAGGTTTTTCTTTCGGGCAGCTTTTTGTGAAATAGTCTTTTTTATTTTCTTTGTGGAGACAGCTGTGGGTGGAAGTGGCGGCTCGCCTTGGTCAGTCATTGTCAGTTCCTTCCTGGCTCTCGCTCACAGACCGCTCTGCCGCTCTGTCAGAGACGCGCGTGACTTGCTGCCAGAGAGGCGCACGACTTGCGCGGTGCGACTAGGGCACGCGGCGACGGATGACAGGCAGGAACCTCGGCAAATCATTTTAGTCGGACCGAATAATTTCATTGGACATACTTTTCTCAGAATTATATGAGAATGGAAAAATGATGAGTTTTTAACCCTGTTGGGTTTATCTTACATTTTAATGTATCATATGATTATTAATAGCATTTTAACTTAGACAAATAAGTGCGCAAAAGTTCCAGAAAGGTAAGGATTGCTTTAATGATCGTAGTCTTGTGTTTTTTTCCTTCCAATCCTTTCTGTAAAGCACAAACGTCAGTCATAGAGAAACAGCACTCATAGGGTCTGTCTTTGTGTCTGTGTAAAATACGTTCTTTAATGTGAATGCTTCAAGTGCTTTTTCAAATCATTTGCTCATATTAGTATCGCCTTGGTACATTTCTACAAAACATATTGAGACTTAAGGTTTCTTTATGTTTCAGTTTTCAGTGTTATGTTGTGACGATGCTGTAGTGAAGGTCTGCTTTGGTTTAGGCATAAAGCACCTTGAAAAACAAGTTAGGAGAAAGAAAAGATTATGAGTTAGAAAATATCTGTTTTCTCCTCTTTCAAACACAGCTGGAAATCACCCAGTTTTGTCAGACTCAAACAGATGGGAGCCGCCTCACCTCGCTGTCACACCTTCATCATCATCATTATGTCCTCCTCCTTATGAGAAAATCAGCAAATAAATTACCTGACTTGAAATTGAAACGTACAAATTCAACATATCCATGGTTTACAGAAATATGCAATGCCAACATTTTATTCTGACAGCTGGTTTTTGCTCTGAAAGTGATGCTCAGTTATTTTAAACAAGTGGACAGTGAATGTTTTGACATTTGCTGTGGGTTAGAAGATACGTTTGATGAGGACTTTATTAACATTTCTTTAAGAAGTGAAAAGAAAACAATGCATGTTTTATTGACACAACCAAACATCCCGCAAACAGGAGACATGATCAGAGTACAGTAGCTGGGATGGGTCAATCCAGGAGAAAAATGTAATTCAGCTGCTGCATATCTAGGGAGTTAACCTGCATGAGAACACTATGAGTGTGTGGGCTGTAGAAAACAATAGGTGTGGGTGTTTTGATGCATCATATTCATTCAGTGTGTGTTGCTCTTTACTTTCTATGAAAACCCACACAGCAGCATTGTGGAGGAGTGATACGTGTGACACAAAACACCTCATGTCCTATTTTCCAGCTCTGATGCTTCAGGAAAGCAGCGTTTTATTTAGACCCTTCACGGCAGCAAAGCACCTCCATTCTTCTTTTGTCAGGTGAGAGCAGAACATGAGAAAACAAAGCATTCCTTCACAGAAACAGAGCATCAGCAAATTACAGACAAACAAACTGAACACGGGGCCTTTTTCAATCTACACGTGTATCATTTGTCCAAACAAGTGGTGGTTTTCTAAACAATTCAGCTTATCTGACAGGTGTTGAGCGTGAACCCAAGAAGTCTTCCTCTGTCACAATTGCCAATGAAGAGATGATTGTAGAGGTTTGCTGCAACCCACAGTCCTGCTTTCTATAGATTATACTAGAAATGACGCCGACTGAGGAGCCTCGCTTATGAAGCTGAAGCCTCAGGTGAGGAATCATTTGACATAAAGCACAAAAGACTCCTGAAAGCAGGGCAGCACTCCACCTTCACTTTACACCCTGAACATCACCTGCTGATGTGTTGAGCCGTGGCACATCTTGTCTGCCAGAGGCCTGAAATGACTCACATCATATGGTGATGTGTGTTCTGCTGGGGGGCAAAGATGAGCTCTGATAGCATGCACAGCTCAATTTTATAAATTTATAGGGTGAAAAATGGTAAGTAGTTTGCATTTAGTCTTTTGAATCCTAAAAGTGCTTTAAAACAAAATTTAGAATTCACCAGTTCTCAGACACACACACACACACACACACTCAGCAGAGTGTGGAGGCGCGCATGAGGAGTACTTAACTGACACAGACCATTTTGAGAGAATGCAGAAAATACAAAGAAGACAGAGGGTGTGGGTCACAGTTTTCTGAAGATCTACAGACTTTACAGTTCGTTCAGTTGTGTTTAGCTGCTCTGTTGGAGTCCAAAATCAAAATGAAAGACACAAAAATGTGTATAATAGCTCTCCTTTAAGTTTTTAGATTCCTTCATTGTGGCTCATAATGATGCTTTCAAATCAATTTGCTACTTATAATCAGAGGCTTATGGATGAATTTTGTAGGATGAAAGGTTGCTTTGGGGGATTTTACTTCCATTTTAAAATCTGTATTGAAAATCTCGAGGACAGATGCTGTCATGAGATTGTATAGCGGGGATGATGTTTTGGTCAGCGTCCCTCACAGGGATCCTCAGCCTGGTCTCCACTGCAGGGATGCAATGATTTTTTTTTAACGTGCTCAGATCTTAACATTTTCAGCGTGTCTAGTTTTAAGCCTTTCATTTTTGTCTGCAGCACATAAAGAAAGGGACAAAAACTCGGCACATAATCGAGTTTCACTTCTGAACAGATGAATAAAGCAAACAGCACCGTCCTCTGTCACCACTGAGCCCAGGATCCAGCTGTGTAAATCATCTCTGTGAATAAAGGTCTGGATGGAAGCCTCACTGAGCTGCTCTGACTGCCTTTTAAAATTCATTTATGTGAACCATATACGCCACTGAGGCATTTCTCATTTGAGTCATCTGGGTCTTATCTGCAGTTTTTAGCTGGTAATCGTGTTTCATGCTAATTTGGATCTGATTGGACGAACAGAGACGACTCTAATTGCTCGTTATCCCCCGTTTTGTGGAGCTGTCATCTTAGGTGAGGGGTGCCTGTGTGTTGAGGGGGCTCACATGCATACATATTCACACACACAGAGGCTCTTTGCATTTTTCCACTCAGTCATATCACGACTCTCAGTGATATTACAGAGAGCGATGACAGGCAGTCATGATGCTCACACAGCTGAGTTATATTTTTAGTCGGTTTGCAGCAGCAGTTAAAGCCACAGCTCACCCTTTACACCCTCATGCTTCCATCTAGTAATTACTGTACGGCCAACATTATTCTACCATCGCTGTTGTGCTCCTTGCTGCCCACACTGCTTTCCACATCGATTTTCTCTCCATTCAGCTGAGGAGGACACACTCCTTCCTTATCGCCACTGAAAGTTTGTTTGTTCTTCGCATGAAAAGGTTGATGTTTCTATTAACTCATGGCCCTGAAAGGATCAAACATCTTCGCTGGGCCGTGCTTGGAGAGGAGCTTGTAATTCACTGGAGGCTGTGGGTTAAATGAAGAGTTGGTGTTTGTTAAAGACCTTTCTGATTCCTAAATGATCCTTTTCATCACTCGAAAATGCACCTTCACATTAAATTTGGAGCTGCATCAAGAGTCACTAGATGTCAGCAGTATGAGTGCAAGTTGGTGAGGCTGATGGAAACTTCTCTGAAATCTGCAACAAGAAATCACAGATACTCGTGGAGAAATTTAGAACAAAAAGCATCTGATCCTCACAGACTGAAGCCCTGCACATCTGTGCATGCACATGACACAAATAACAAGGGGACCGGCTTACAAAAGCATTGCTCCATGATTCAATGAGCCGTACTGGGGGACTTCAACAGTTTGAGGGCCCCTTTAAATGGGCATCCCTTTGTTCTGCATACCCTCTACATCTATAAATGAAGCTCAGATAGGGATGAAACGATCTCATGTTAAAAATGTGCAAAGTGTGCCCACAGAATTCTGGATTAATGTGAAACCAAATCAGCTAGCTGGTGATGTTTCATGGCAGCAGGTTAGTGAGATTCAGCAGTGGAGGACAAACGCATTTCTGAAAGTAATAAGAGATAACAAGCAACAGTTTCTACAATCAAGAGCGGAATGAGATGCCTGCTAATGCTTTAAACATCCCACCGAACAAGAGATGGTTAGACCAAAATGCAAGAGGATGATCCACTAACTGCTGAAACTGCTGTCAGTATTTCAGAGAAAGAATTTCTGGGTTTTGTGAGCATTTTGAAGATGCTTTGTGTCGAATTTTCAGGTTTTCCTTCTTTTTTTAAAATATATTTTTGAGGTATTGTTGATTTTTTTTAATCCACTCGTTTGTATTTGTCCCACTCTTTTGAATATACCTTGGAAAACTGTGCTGGAGAGAACAGAACAGTATCACTGCACCTCTGAACGTATTTTTATCACATCAGCTTGACAGTAAAAACATGTTGTCAACATACTCTGCCAAGTCTCCACCCATGAGCTCCACTGCAGAGGCCTAAACTGCAGCAGCCTGATACACCTGATGCAGGTACAGGAAATGTGTGTGTGTGTGTGTGTGTGTGTGTGTAAAGTCTTCTCTACATTAGCCAGAGGCAAACTCTCACTGAAGATTCCTGTAATGCCCACAGTCATACAGATTGAACACACTGTGTGTGTGTGTGTGTTTGTGTGTTTAAAAATCTTTTGTGTCTCATTTGGGAAGTCATGCTTGTCAATCAATTGCTCCTTCCCTCCTTTCTCTACCTGTTACATCGTGTTTCACCTGAGGTGCATTTGGTGCAAAACTGTTTCACACCAGTTTTCTGGCTGAATGACGTGTTTTGTGTCAGTGGTGCTGCGGTGTCTGCTGTGTTCGGCACCAGCCTTTGAATTCTGCTTGCTGTCCCAGTGTGTATTGATGTGTGTGTGTGTGTTTGGGTAAAGAAGACCTTTTTGAAAAAACACAAGTGTCTTCATCTACAGTGATGGTTAAGCAAAATTGAGCAAACTTTAGAAATTTAGCAAATAAGAGAAAAAAAGAAAGGGGATCCATCAATTAACATCAAAAAAAGAAAGAAAGAAAGAAAAACAAAGAAAGAAAGAAAGAAGAATAAAGGAACCTGAATGTCCATGAGAGCAAAATGGAGAATCCTCAGGATTCTTCTTATTCTTCTCATTGTTATTTCTCTTTTTCTCTCGTAGTTTTACTGCAGCAGACTGCAGCTGATTAGTCATGTGAGGTTACTGTTGGTCTAAAAACTTTTTGGCAAAATTTACACTTTTATATTTATTGGCTGTTTCCATCATCTTTCTCAAATGTGATGCTTGCCTTGATGAAAACATGACTGGTAACAGCAGCATGCATTCTGCCGATAGGCCAAAGTTTTCACTGAAGCAAATATTAAAAACAGGCTTTTAAAGCTGTGTTGAGATTTTTGAATTTTCTTTTCTTTTCTTCAACAACTGCCAACATCTGAACTGAATGACATTGAGAGCACAGATGAAAAGATGACACAGTGACACAGTGACAGAGCTCAGACTGTGACAGAAAAACAAAATGATTTCCGATGATTTCGTCACCCTCATTTTGATGCACTCGTACCGGAGGTCACACTGGTCTGCACCTCACTCTGCCTGTGTGAGTGCATATGTGTGTGTATGTGTGTGTGTGTGTGGATTTAGTTAGTTTGACAAAATGTCAATGAACCCCAGAAATTGACCTGACAGCAGAAAAACTACCTAAAAATTATGTTATTTATGAAAACATTATACACACAGACACAGGGTGCTCCATAGCTGCTGCTCCTTACTACTATACAGTACAGTTAGGTGTGTGTGTGTGTGTGTGTGTGTGTGCGTGTGTGTGTGCGCGTGCGTGCTTGTTGCTGAGTACATACACAATGAGTGTGTGTGGGAGAATCAAAGGTTTGACTGTATGTGTGTCCTGTGTTTGTGTGTGTTTGAGCAGCTCTGCGGCAGCCAGCTGACTGACAGAGACAAGAGAGCTGCAAGATAAGAGAGAAGAGGAATCACCTCGCCTTCACACACAATACACCTTACAACAACACGCACACACACACATGCACACACACATGCAGTTTATTTGTTACTCAGCTCCCTGTGACTCATTGTCTATTTCTGTCTTTGTTAGGAGTGCTGTTATTGTTGGAAAGATAACAAGAATCAGAGTCCACAGTGAACCAGTGATTGACGGCCCCCGTTTCTCACATGCAAACATCAATTACAAAATACTTTTCTCTGCATTTGTGCGATACCTTTGTGTAATTATCTTTAATAAATTAGAAAAAGCAAATGAGATTTGGTGGCCTCTCTCTCACACAGTGAGAGGGCTTTTCCACTGGCACTTTTAAATCAAACCACGACATGCTCTTGTTTCAGTTTTAAATGCGATGAGTTGTGCTGAACTCCCACCCAGATGGACCCCCTCAGGATTAGGACCAAGTGCAGTGAACCTGCCTCTAAGAGGGTTGCGACAATGTTTTGCCAACAGTGGCCCTGAAACAAGAGTGCATTGTGAGACTCATTTCTGTGCAGGAGACAAGAGGTGTTTTTAGGGATTTTTTTAGGGGTTTTAACTTGAAAAATCATCCCTTCATGCCTTACATGGGCTTAGACAACTCTACACCATCTGAATTAGCTCACAATTTTTATAGATTTTTCATCTGCTTTTAACTGCATTCGACAACATTTATGTCTGAACTGTACACTGTCCCTTTTAAATAAAATAAAAATTAAAAAAATTAACCTCCCATCTTAGCAGAACAGTTACAGAACCATCACAACATTGATCCCGGACTGATATGTTGGCTGATGGACTTTTGAACCGTAAGGTCACAGTGGGTGAGGGTAAATGGCACTTTATCAAATGTCCTCTTTTCTTCCCCTGGTCCCCCCAAGGGTGTGTTCTCTCCCCTCTTCTATTTGTGTTGCATACAAATGAGTGTCAAAAGACATTTTTGGACCAAACAGTTATAGGAACTTTTTGAGAGGAACTGTCCACTGAGGAGTTCCTGGGGAACTAAACACCTTTAAGGTCTTTTTATCTGTTGGCATAGGAACCCCCTCTGTACGCTATATACACTGGCCAGCAGTTGGTACACTAATGTCACCTCTACCTGACTTACAGCTCAACTCTGCAACAACAAATGAAGGCTAACGTTACTGCATTACTGCTCCAGTATGTGGCAACAGCGTGACATGAATCTCGTACTGAACGCCATTAAATCTCAGAGAAGATACAACAACAAAAAAATGGCGATCTTGTTGCAAGCTTTGGTTTGTAGTTTGTGTTGTCTTGCTAACACAGCTGCCAGGTTTTTTCTGAAATGGCGGCTGCCGATGCTGGCTCCTGAGTTCAGCCAATCAACGTGCACTTACTTCACTATAGTTCCTCATGTGCGGTGAAAGTACCTGGAGTCGGAGATAAAAGAGTTCCTCAAAACGCAGTTGTGAGAACTATACTAGTTAATGGTTTCTGCAATGCGGATGCAATAAAATGAGAGGCTCTTAGAACTAAGGTCCTAGAACTATGAAATGGTTCCTGCGGTCCAAAAACGCCTAAAGTCAACATGCTGGGCGTCATATCATAAAGTTTGCTGATGACTCGGTGATTGTGTCTCTCTTGGATAACGACACACCTGACCACGACCCACTTGTGTCTGAATTAACTGACTGGTGCAAATCATCTTTTCTTACCGTCAGTCAGGCTGTCGAGGTCGTGAATAATTACAAGTATCTTGGCACTATAACTGATAAAAATCTGAGCTTTAACTGTCACGTTGACACAGTCTGCAGGAAAGCCCACCAGCACATGCATTTCTACAGGAAACTTTGTGGTTTTAATGTCGACCGAACTTTCATGGGAGTGTTTTACTCTTGTTTTACTGAGTCAGTACTGACCTTTTCCTTTGTCTGCTGGTTTGGGTCACTGTCTGTCAAAAACAAGAACCGGCTGCAGGGAATTGTTTAGGTTTACATCTGGCATCTCACTTGTTGATCTTTCCCACCTTTTCAAGATGAGACGAGCCTATTCTGGCTGACCTGAGCCGTCCACTCCACAGCGAGCTCTCTCTGCTCCCATCAGGCCAAAGATTTTTAAGGCCAAAATGCAAGACCAACAGACTGAAGAACTCATTTGTCCCCGCTGCCACAGGGCTTTTAAATGACTCGATGTGATTTTGTTTTATATGTCTTACATATTTTTATATGTTTTTATATGTTTTATTATTTTTTGTTTATTTATTATTGCTGTTTGCACTTCATTTGTTAGTGGTGTGTCGGTTTGGTCTTTTTATGAACTTCTGCTCGATGCACAAGATTTGCCCTTTGGGGGATAATAAAGATAAGTCTAAGTCAAGAATCATTCAGCTTCTTTAAGTTTAGCAATAAAAGAGCCACTGACTGTAAACAATAAAGTTCCACTCTGAAAGTTCATGTCACATTACGGCAGCAGTGAAGGCAGAGAAACACAGAAGATGCCAGAGGTGGTTGTACTGTACTGCACTGTGTTACATTTATCAGAAAATCAAGTTGTCAGATCAGTTGCATGATTTAAATACAGGACATGACCTCAACAGTACGTGCACTACCTGACCACAGGACAAACTGACAGCGAGACATATTCACACACAAAGCTGGCTAACATTTGCTTGTCACATGTTCCATCACTCTGCCACAGTGTGCAGCACGAAAAGATGAACTGAACCATCAAAAATTACAGAATGGACTTATTTTTTCATTTCAATAAATTCCTGTTGTCAACACATGGAATGCATACAAACTCAACATGCCGGATTTCAGCTGAATGATGGAGGGACCAATCTGAGGAGCTAATCCTGTCACGCTGACAACTCATCTGTTCCAGTCAGGGAGCCTCAGTCAGTGTGGTTCTGCTTGTTTCCTTCCTCGACACCTTTCCCATGTCCAAACTGAGGGACAGCATCCATCAATTCTTACTGGAAAACAGGTGAGATTTTAACTTCTCTGCCAAGCTCTGCTTTTCCTTACACATCTACTGTATCACAAGTTCCCTGTTATCTATAACCACGTCTTACTCTTTGCGGTGATTGCAGATTTGAGATTAGCAATTCAGAGCAGCTATAAACACTTTTGAATTCAGATAAGGTTGAAGGACTCATGAAATTTTGAGCATTCCCTCAACCCAGTGCTTCAGGCTTCACCACACAGATGTTAAGGCCATGGTCAAAATGAGTCAGTTCGATGGCCTTCCAAGCACCATCATGTTTGGATCAATACGGCACATGAAGCATGACGCTGGAGCCGCATCACGCCGTCAGTTAGCCGTCCATCTGTGCAGAGCATCACCACTTACTGATTCTGATTAAAACTTAACAACCCTCATGAGACCTGGAGCTTTTTGCTGTGGAAAGCTGCACGAGCATTTCACTCTGCTGCATGTCTCTGCTCCAGCATTCAGGACCGAGGATTTCATCAGATATAATGAGGTGTGATGAGCTGTGAGTGATAATTGCACCTTCTGGTTTGTGTGTTTGACACATAAATACTGATTTCAGTACTTCTCATCTTTGCAATCACCGTGGTTCATGTGACCTGCACTCCACCTGCACTTACCAAATTAAAAAGTCATTCAGAGGGTAACTATTTCATTCTGCCCGGCTACAGGAAACTACAGTTTGGTTGGTGGCTGCACATGCAGATTTTTGCCCAGGGATTATCACAAAAACACTTTCAGTTTGTATCCAGACTGTGAAGCTGAAGTGTGCAAATCTGAGTCAATATATTTGTGATGAGCACTTGAGAATATAAATTAGAACACATACAATGCACTGAAGTGTGCAAATATTTTAAAGGCACTTATTTGTCATTATAAAGCACAAGGACATGCCTTTTGAAAAAAATAAATAAAAAGCCCAATACATAAAAAAGCCAACACAGTTTCACTGTTTTAAAAGTAGTTTATCTTTACTTCTCAACTAAAGTTTTAGAGTTGATCATAAATATAGAAAGAACATTTCTGTTGGGAACAGAAAAGGTCAGAAGGAGGATGCAGCTCTTCAAAATGAATTCCATTGTTCACTTTTCAGGATAATGAGTATAATTTCATTTCCAGTCCAGTAGATCAGAGACTAATGCCACTGAAATGGGATGTATTTAATGAAACTGAGAAACTAATTGCAAAACCTAAAACTGAATAGTGTGACATGTTCAGCAGAGGAGTTTCACTCCTCTCACTGATTAACAGCAGCTCAATTATTTCTCTGTCTCCAGTTCTCTCTTTCCACTCGACCTGAGTCTTTGTTCACTCTTTTCTCTCTCAGTGCAATTTTTTCCTCTAACCATCATCACCTAAAATTGTTGCTGCTATGTTGACTTTGTTAAATACAGTTTGGTAAGCTAATACAACCTAATGGAGCCGAGTCTGCAAGCAAGTTCAGGAAGACAAATTTATCCATCCATTTTTTTCCTGTTTATTCCAGGTCAAGTCACAAGGCAGCTGGTTATGTCACATTCTAGACACTCTCTCTGGAAATCTTTTTCCGCTCCTCCTGGGAGATCCCAAAGCCAAAGACATATGTTATCTGTTATATGTTATCAG
>JAQFJA010000024.1:27115733-27136131 GCA_029874485.1 Naso brachycentron | reverse complement strand
TTAAGTTCTTAATTGTTCATTTTATTTATTTTGTTATTGGTTAATGGGGTTCGTTTCCTCCATGCTTGTGTTTACTCATTTAAAGTAAATAAAGATATTTTTATTTCAGTTGGTTTTGAGGAGACACTGGATCTTTTCAGTTACTTTCATTTTTTTTCAAAAGTCTAGTTTTTAAATGGGAAAATTAAAATGTTTTTTTTCTCGCCTAGTTTTCGTTTTTAGTTTAGTTTTACCTCATTTTTCACGCAGCACAGATGTTGCTTCAGGTTCCTGCAGACAGTCGACGGTCACCAGCTGCTCAAACGCAGTGACTTTTTCACTGATCTAACTGAAAGTCTCTGAAACCTGAATGAGAGCAGATTTTATAAAAGCTGATCAAGTTTGAAGGTCATGTTTCCCCGTCTGTCTGTCTGTCTGTCTGTCTGTCTCTGCTGCACAGACGAGCTTCAGTCCAGGAATATGATGGTTAAATTTAATTAGAGACTTACGGTAACGAATACAGAAATAAAAAGCAGCTCTGATGTTTACTGACTGAAATCTTCTCTTTTATTCTCTGGAGGCACAGTGCCTTGCCCAGGGGCACTCTGACAGCTTTTTCTAATTAAAACTGACTATTCTTGTTCATTTATAATTTTTTTTTAGCCCACCATCCTTCCACAGAGCTTCATGTGCTGTATTTCTGTGTTGACAATGGACAGACTGTCTCTATCACCAAATTACCAATCAGCCCTCCCCACCTTAATTCAATTCATTAGAGTCGAGCTCTCGTCTCGGTGAGAGCCGATCTGATCGGCCAGTTAGAAACTGGAATGTTTCAACGAGATGAGCTGAGAGCAGCAAATTAAAAACAGTGTGATGTTAAGTTTGTGTCTCAGTAAACTTTGAACAGGAAGATGATTATGCAGCATGGAGGTGAAATCAGTCTCTTGCTGCTCTGCTCCCCCAACACACATCTAAAGAAAATAACTGCACTGCAGCTGTAATGTCAGATGTAGTTATGCAGATCGTCACTGTAATAATAAATGAAAGATTATTTGTTGTTTAAAGGAGCTATATACAAAATCGATTCACCGCTAGTGGTCGCACTTATGTATCAGCTTCACACCAAAACAAACCTGCATGTCAGCCACACCCCCAATTTCCCCTGGCACTCCACTCGCCCCACCCCCTGTTCTCAGCAGCTCTCTGCTCAGGAGAGGAAAGAGGCTCGCTAGTGGTTAGCGTTAGCTCAGCTGTCTACCACATCTTTTCAATGACAATTTAATGTTATTTAAAGCGAAAAAAAAGTCTAATTGTCTCTTTCTACAAAGCATGGCGAGTTGGAATCTCAATCACAACACAAAATCACAACATTTGTGATATTATTGAGCAGTTTGTGACGTCAACCAAGCTAATTGTTCGCGTTACCCCTGGCCAGGCCTGTAGCCTCCTCGGGCAGCAAGAGAGGCCAGGGCGTTGCTAGCAGTTAGCGTTAACTCGTTTGTCCCCCAAATCCACTCAGTGACAATGTGATGTTACCCTATGGTGGGTCAGAATCTCAACCACAACAGAATGAAAGAGCATTTATGTGATTTTTGAACAGCATATGATGTTTGCCTTCCCTCTCCTCTGTCTTTAACGTTAGCCGTTAAATATAAAAATATGCCTGGCTCCTCCTCACTTGCTGTGGCATTTTATGAAGGGGGTGGGGCCAACAGAGGGAGTGTGACATCACTTTCCATTCTAGACGTCAATACACCACAGGTTCTTCACGGCAAAATATGTTTTTCCTGAAATCTAAAAAGGCTAAAACTGTATCTCAAAACTTAACCTGTATCTATCTTTGTAGCTCCGTTAACATTCTGTCTTTGGGAGGCACTGCTGAGCAGAGCTCAGGGTGGTTCACTGTTATCCTCATCTCTTTCTAATCGTCTGGTTGGCTGTTAAAGCCGTGGAGATTTTGTTGGACTGCAGCAGCTCAGAGAGCCTCACATGAAGAGGAGGAGGAGGAGGAGGAGGAGGAGGAGGCTTCACTAAACATAGAACAAGTGTTCTCCGCCAACACCAAGAACCAAATCCAGTGATTTCCACCAATCTGCTCACTACATAGACTACACCTCCGGCTACTGCTGTGTTCCTCCCTCCATCCGCGGCTCTGCGGGGTCAGCTTTCACAGGAACATCTCTCCTGTCAATGAATATTAAAACAGCAGCTGTGTGGGAGGAGAGGTGAGCGAGGTGACTGCCGAGAGGATTCATTCACATCGGCCAGCCTCCATTTTTACTTCTCCGGCAATTAAAATTCATCCTTCAAATGGCTGGAAAATGGAGATGACGGTGAGGTCAGAAGGGAAAGGAGAGGAGCTTTTAAATGCATCTTTAATTTTAATGTCTGCTGATGCAGATTAATGTGTCTGAAGTGCAGAGGATAATGTATGTGGAAGTGTAGTTCTGTGGAAAACCAGCAGAGGATTAACGATTCAAATCACGCTGACCTTTCACACTAATCACCACGTTTCATTTCAGTCAACAGCAACGATCAGAAAATTCAACAATTCAGGAGTCAAAATCAATGACAACTTTTATGTAAGATAATCAATAATCAATGATTTGCTTGTGTACCGTTGAAGCGTGTTGGAAGCTGCAGATAAAATATGAATGACATGTTCATGAACGTCTGAGTCCAGGAGGTCGACATTTCTCCCTTTTAAGCAAAGTAGGGCCCCATCAATACAGGATTTTTGGGGCTGATGCTGATATCAATAATTGAGAGCGAGAAAATTCCAATTCCGATATATCAGCTGATATTGCACATGTATAATATCATCTAAATGTGGTTTTCAAGTACTTGTGACAAAGACATATAATGGAGGCAGGAAATCTTACATCTTAACAAACTTTATTCCAAACTTCAGCGCAGTGAAGAGTAACACTTCACTTTTTAGTTATTAAATAACGAGCTGCAAAGTACATAATTACACCATTTTAAATCACTAGTCCAAGGTTTTTTTCCATCCTAAAAAGAGTTTTAATATTGGTGCATATTGGTGAACCATATGCCGATACTGTTGTATCAGCGATGGCCCAATATCAGCCAACCAATATATCCATCAGGCCCTAGAGTCAGTCAAGTCAAGTCAATTTTGTTTATATAGCGTCAAATCACAACAAAGTTGTCTCAAGACGCTTTACATATAGAGCAGGTCTGGACCACACTCTACAATTAAAATATATTAAGTTTTTTGGACCCAACAACTGAAAGCAATTCCCCCGTGAGCAAGCACTCGGCGACAGTGGCAGTAAAAACTTCCGTTTAACAGGCAGACACCTCGGATCCGAGACTCAAGGTGGGCGGTGATCTGACAGCATCAGTTGGGTTAAGGCAAAGTAAAGAAAAGCAAAGTATTGATTAAACCAACCAATCAGTGAACAGATCAATCATCCTGCTGTCTGTTAGTTTTTCTGAAGAGCAAAGGCTCTTAAAGATGAAAATGAAGATTAAAATATTTCACATTATTTCCACCTTGCAGCTGCTTTCTGTCTTGTCATTCGGTTTGTTTCCTTCACACAGTGGAAGGAGTCTCTCTGCAGCTGAAGTCTGAAATCCTCCAGAGAGGACAGAGTTTGTCCTGCAGCGAAGCAGCGAGTCTTTAACTGACTGCAGAGCTCAGAAGGAGACAGAAAACAGACACTCTGCGCTGCTAAGTGGGACATTTTTCTGACAGCAGTCTCTACAGCTTTCTGCCAAATGAACTGAGGCTTCTGACACAAACGAGATGAGTTTACAGCTTCAGACCAGAGACTGTCTGTGTGCGTGTGTGTGTGCATGTGTGTGTGTGTGCATGTGTGTGTCCTGCAGGACAGAGCGACTGTAACTGATCCTGTTTCCACGCCTCTCTGCTGTTTATCTGACCTGCCTGCGAACAGAAACCTGGAAATGAACAGATTGTGTTTGCTGTGTTATGAAATCAAAACAACGTGCAGCTTATTTTCGGCTCCAGATAACAATAATAACACGGAGCCGCGGGCAGCAGAGAGAGCACATATGGAGGTGTGACCGAGTTTTATAAGCAGCAGAAAATATGTATTAGAAATATCCATCAGATACCTGCTGCTTATGATTTAGATTATTATTATTATCATTATTATTATTATGGAGTCACTGCTGCAGGTGGGAGCTGTGTGTGTGCTGAGGATGCAGTACATTTACTCAAATACTGAAATAATTTATAAAATAATTCTTCTCACGCCACTACATTTATCAAACAGCTTTAGTTCATTTAGAAACATAAAAATGCACCAAAGCAGCTGGAACGATGAGTCAGTGAGTCGGTGACTGAAGGATTTGCACGTATTTGTAATCATGTTGAGCTGCTGGTTGGACTAAACAAACATTGTGACAATGTTTTTTGTTATTTTCAGATTTAAATTTAGACAAACTGACCTGGAGGGCGCTGCTGCGGAGACTGGACAGTGTGAGAGGTGAAGGTGACAGAAACCAAAGACAGAGCTTCAATCTGTTTCTTTCTTTCTGTTTCCAAAGAACTATCAGGAGCCTGCAGTGACTTTAAACATGAATAAGGCAATTTTCTCCTCGTCTCTGTAAAAAGAAACACTAGAAAGCAGCCAAAGAGCCGAAAGCGATTTTAAAACATTCATGCAGCCATTTTCTCTCAGCAGAGGAAGCAGCAGCTCTCCATGACTCCACACTGTCTTTCTCGTCTCTCTTTCATCTCTTTTCTGTTTTTGATTCCTTTTTTTCTTTCTTCCATCATGAGAAGCAGAAGAAAACATTTCTTTCATTTCTTCTCTGACTGCAGCCCAGAATCTTTCCCTCTCAGAATCAACCAGCCACACCCCTCCATCCTTCTGTTCCTACCTTCTTCAGCTGTCCGCTGCGGGTTCCTACAAACACCACCGTGTGTTCTCCGTAGGTGTACGCAGCCACGGCGCCCATGCCCTCCGTCCGGTCCTCATACAGCGGGTTCCCCTCGATGACCCGCAGGCCTCCAAGCGGCTGGTTTAACACCAGACCGCAGAAATCATCTCCGATCTGCTTCGGCTGCAGAAAAGAGAGAAAGGAGAGATCATTAAAACTAAGCTCCTTTTTCTAACCACGACTACTAAACAATTTCTTCAACAGAGATAGAGCAACTCTGCCTGAGAATGAGAGAAATAAAAAGTTTATATTTTAAAGGAAGTAATTTTGTGATGGAATAAGTTTGTTTGAAAATAACGCTCCCCAACACTGGTGTCCACCAAGTTAAAAACATTTCAGCTGGAGCAGAACTTTTGTCTGGAAGAAAGAAGGAAAATCTGCAGGAAAGCAGCGTGTGATGATCATGTGGTCTGCGTAGCTGTGAGCTGATGTCATAGAGTCGCTACTTTGGCTGTGTGTCACTAGCAAATATAAGTTACACGAGAGAGGCCCAAATTCCTGCTGAAAATGCGACACTGATGTGTACTTCAGGTTCAGTATGAACACACACCCGCTAACACCAGTGACATCCTGTTTTTAACATCTCCCGATGCAGAAATGCTGCTCTGATGCACGCAGACTGCAGTGACCCCACAGTGTTACATATCTGTGCTTCTGTGCTGAGGGACGAGCAGGGTTAAAACACACACACACACACACGCAGAAGTTAGCTAACACCCTATCATTAGCGGGTTAAGGCCTTGATGCATCACAGCAACAAAACAGGCACAAAATGTCAAACACAGAAATGTTGGTTAAAGTGCACTCAGTTCAGCTCTCTGCGTGAAGGTCTTCAGAGTTGTCCAGATCACAAACTGCAGCATCTGAGGCCATGTTTAGATGAGAGCAGTCCTACTAAAAATGAGAGTGTAAGTTTGTAGTGACATATCTTTGGAGCTGCCATAGTTGTTTACTTCCTGTTGCTGCTAAGCCCTAAGCAGCCACAAATTAAAGAAATTCAGCCGTAGTTTGACTTCTAAAATTATTCTACGAACCCTTAAATTCACCTCAACAGACTGTCGTCATATTCAACTTGCTTTGGGTGCACTGTGGAGTGTTTAATCAGAGTTTGGTAGTGGCTAGAGCGGAATGCATTGATTTGTGTTAGCATTAGCATAGTCCCCACTTTTCAAAGCTTTGTGGTTTGCCAGTTTACACAGCCGGGAAGATGGCTGCATTTTCAAAAGATAACACTCTGGAACTCGGTTCCATGACGCCGTTATCATGTAAAAGAAAGGCTGGACTTCAAAAGAAGTGTTTTGTTTGATGCACAAAGGAAAGACTTGTCTGTTTTTAGTAAGGCTGCTCTCATCCAAACATGGCTGAGCCCTTCAGATGCCCAACAGAAAGAAAGTTTCAATGAAGTCCACTTATGATTGAAAATTAAACCAGATTTTGTTCTTTTGAGTGCGAGACTCGTTCACACCGAGGATTATCTCTGTTTTCCTCTCCTTCAATTCTCAGTTCAGTTCCGTTTGGACACCTGATGTGATGTCTGTATTTCCATAAAAGTTGAATAAATCTGCTTCTGCAACCTGAACCTGAAACAACAGTTACAGATACTAAACAGTGACACACTTAATTTACAGATAATCACATGAGTTTATTTAATTATCCACTTGATGAGTTTGTTATTGATCTGGTCTGAGTGAATGAATGGAGAATGTGACTCCTGCAGTGATCTTCCACAGAGACGACGTCTCACTCTGTTTGCTGTGACTGCTCAGTGTTCCACCTGCTGACGGCAACTTACTCGCAGAGTCAACGTTTATTAGTTACGGCTGGTTTGAGCTGCAGCTGCAGACGTTTGTCACCATCATCAGTGAAAAGTATCGGTCAAACATGAGAAGTTGCTCCTGGATGTTTTTCACACTGAGCTTTGCTTTGTGAATATGAGAAATACCAGATTTATTTTCCAAAAGTCAGAGATTCACTCTCATATACAGTGAAATGCTGCCCGCCATTATGGAGAGCAGCATGGCGGCAAAACACAGTACGTTCAGTAAAAAAACAGTAGATACGACTGATTTTAGTCAACAATTATCATAAAAAATGTTTCTGGATCGGCTTAAAACGAAACTGATGATCAGTTCAAGGCTTCTTTACTTGTTACTGGTGCGAATATATTGTTTAGTTTGTAGGAGAGACAGTTGCTGACCGAGCTGCCAGAATTACTGCTGGTATCGTACATTTCAGCAAACAAAGAGATGCTAAGCCTTTACATTTATTTACTGGTTAACTGGTTATTGTCAGGATCAAAAACTGATCATGTTTTGGCCTACAATATCTGTTTTCTTTGCTACAAACACTGCAAAATGTTCCCATGTCTTCATAAAAACACACAAACACAGAAAAACACCCAAAACTCAAGACAGGACGTGACGCAGCTGAGTTGTAATAAAGACAATGCATCGAGGGTCCTCACAAGTCTGAAAGTACAAATGTGTGTGTACGGCAGAGAGCTCATCATTAACTGTGAAGGAAGATCCCAAAGGTAACACACATAACACACATAACACACACACAGGACAGATTGTTACATGTTGTGCAGACAGGCAGCCTGCTGGTGATACTCAATGAAGAACAAGAGTGAATGCACACACAAACACACACATCTACACACACAAACACAAACAAGAAAAAGGGACATTGTCATACATCAACATGCATGCATGAACACACACACACATACACACACACAAACACTCCCCGCTGTTCATGATAAAAGAAGAAGGTCAGAGCCTGAAGACTGGCCCCACCTCCTCTGTCTTTGCCCTCAAAACACACACACACACACACACACACACACAAACTCACACACAGACACAGCAACATGGTTCATTAGCTTCTTTTTCATCACTTTCATCAGTGTGTGGCTGGTTGGCTGTGATTGGTTGTTAGTTAGTTAGTTGGTTAGTTGGTCAGTTCCCCCCAGTCCTCCCTTTTCTTCCCTCCATCCCATTTCCAAATCCAAGCCTGTACCCCACTCTCATATCCTGGCGGGTTTCCCTGCTTGGTTGCCATGGTTACCACTGCAGGCAATTACCGCCATGAATAAGAACATCATCGAACCCCCGACCTGAAATAACCCCACTGCAGACAGACTGAGAGAGAGGAGAGAGAGAGAGAGAGACAGACAGAGGGCTGGTTACAGCGACTCTACCCAACCAGAATCTAAGTGCTGCTGCGGGTTCAAAGCTGAGAAAATGAGAAAACCCTGAAGCAAGGCAGCGTCACTGACAGCATGAAGACAGCCTGAAACTTTTCTCTGTCTTCCTCTTCTTGGTTTGATTTTTGTTTATCATCTTTCATGCAAATGAAGAATATTTGGGTTCAAAGTTCAGAGAAAGAAGCTGGTGTTCTTCACAGAGACGGTGTGTGTGTGTGTGTGTGTGTGTGTGTGTGTGTGTGTGTGTGTGTGTGTGCGTGTGTGTTGCAGCCTGAGGGCAGCCTGTAGCCAGGTGATATCCAGTGTCCTCAGAGGGACAGAAAAAGAGAAAGAGAAAGAAACTGACGAGATTTGACTTCATTTTAAACGCTGCTGGTTTGCATTTTCCTGATGAACCTGCAGCTCTGGAACATTAATTACTGATTTATTACTAATTTCACTCAGGCTTCAGCTGCCATGTTTGTATCGGTGGTCGCCATGTTTGCAGATGTTGTGCTCATCTATCAAGGAGTGAGATGAAAAAAAAAATGTTCACACGTTTATAAGATACTGTGATTCACAAACACTCACTGATCAAACTGACTCTGGTGTCTCTAAAGTTTATCAGTCGTCCCTCTTGATTTTAAAATGTTGATCATCTAAAAGAGGGATTTTTTTACCGTGTGGATGCAGGGCAGCTCCTTGTTGAGTAACCATGGTAACGAGAGCCGTCCCTCCCCACGGTAACAGGAGCGGATCCTCTCTCTCATGGCCAGGTTGATGTTATGGAGGGTGAACAGACACAGGACCGTTTCTCTGGGAGGGTTCGAGCGATTCTTTTGACCCTGAAAACACAAAAAACAAAACCGGATTCAAACCCTAAAGAAGCCAAGAAAATCCTGCAGCAAGGCACTGAAACAATGAAGAACTACAACAACATGTCTGAACAACAATATCAGCTTCTAGGCAAATGAGAGACAGATCAATAATGCTACAGCAAAAGATGACTGAACGAGAAAAATAAATACAAAGGCTTAGAGAGGACAAACAATGAACTAAAATAAATAAACAATATAAAGAAGGAATTACGGAAGGAAAAAGGAGAGGACAGAAGTGTATAAGGAAAGAGAGAGACAGAAAGAACACAAAGACGGAGGGAAAAAAGAAAAAAACAGACTGCAAAAGACCTGACATAAAGAAAAGAGAGCAATCCAGTAAAAACATAAAAGAAACAGAACAATGGAGGATAGAAAGGCAAAGACAGATTAAAAAAAATTATCTAAAATAAACAGAAGAAAAAAATATTAGTAAGGAAAAATAGAGAAAAAAGAAAGAAAAACAATGAAACAGTAGCTGGGTTTCCTTCACCCTGTTTTTATGCATATTTTGAAGTATCACATCAGAAAAGGGTGATGGAAACTCCAAAATTTAAAAAAAAAAAAGTTTTTAAAAATCCTCTGATTCATGAAAAAAAGATTTAAGATCACTTAAGGAGGTTTTTGACTTATGCGGAAAAGAGTTAATAAGCAAATTGGGAGACAGAAATGCATTTGCTGAATACGTTGTAGCGTAGCGGACAGTGAACTCACGTCACAGCTGTTTCGCTGACGTCTTTCTGGTTTCCCCATAACGCACAGCAACATGGCTGCTAACAACAACAACAACAGATATGTGTGGACCGATGAGGACACCAAAAACTGAAAGTAATTCCTGCAGACCTCTCTCCACTGCCAAATTGTATGTTGCCAGGGTGACTACTTGGTTTTTTTTTTCGGATTGTAACCTCTGCTTCTTCTACATTTTATTACAGCCATGTTATACCGATTCCTAACTAGACACATCAGGAGTGAGCGAGCGAGCAGCTGATCACTATCATTTTTTCAATGAGGATGTCCTAACCGGAACAGTGAACGCTGCAGCAATGCGTCCCTTCCTGGAAGTATTGCTTGTCTTGGCTCTATGTGAACGAGGTTTTGAGCACTTGGACCATCTCCAGTCTATTTCGATTGATCAAAATTGATGGTTCCCTCTGTTTCCACCCTCTACTTCTGAACAATCAACATGGGCGACGAGAGACTCATAAGAGGTTGAGAGGCAGGATATTTTGTATGATCCAGGACACCCCTTCTTTTAATTGATAACTTAGATACATACTCATTTTGGAGGAAGAGATCACAACCAATGCGGAAAAAAATCTCAGCCACTCCCTCTGCTGCGACATCGCTTGCAGTAAGTCTGAGCAGTGTATCACGCTCCATCAGCTAGAGGTGGCTTGCGTCGCCTCTAGTTAGGAATTGGTATTATGATGTGTTGCCTTTTCCGCCATCTTCCAACGAAACTAGTGAAATTTATCTGCTCCAACCACTTGATGAAAACGCACCTAATTCGCATTTCTTTTTTTTTCTTTTTTTGAGAACTTTCAAAAGATTCGCTTCACATTGAGATAGAAACCCAACTAGTGAGACAACACAGGAAAAGACAAAGAAGCTGAAAGAAAAAAGACAAAAAAGAAACAAAGTAAGAAAGGAAAAGAGAGATAAGATTAAAGGTATCCATTCAGGACGGTTGATGGTGTAGACAAATCACCTGTGAGAAGACGACAAAGAGGACGTCGTCATCTTCAGACAGGCCGAGCGCCTGGGCCAGCCGTCGCCCTGGTTTCTGTTTGTAAGCGGCCTGAACCAGTCGGTACTCTACACCATCTTTGGTGCAGCCCAGGGGAAACTCCACGTACGAGTAAAACTCTGTATCATTGGAGCACATCCTGACAATCTTAGATGTGAAAAACTTCTCTCCGCCGGCGTCCATCTGCGTCAGCTGTGTGTCCAGTTGCAGAGTCAGGAAGTAGACGTAGGTGCGGCTGGAGAAGCCGTAGACGTAGTAGATGTCAAAGGCTGGGTACAGGGACAGCGTGTCTGACGGGATCTTGATCTGCGAGGAGACAAACTCGTCCTGGTAGACCAGTGAGAACATGTTGACGCTCTCCTCGTCCGCCACCAGCTTCCTGCTGGACAGTGTGGGGAAATACTCCGACTTTCCATCAATGGCAGCGCCGATGAACAGGCGACTGCCGCCCTTCACTGGCTTCTTCCTCTTCGGGTCAGCCGTCCAGTCATCCTCACCAACAACCACACCTGGAGAAGAGGAGGAAGAATGAAGTCATGACACCTGGTAACAGATGATTTCAGTTCTTACAGCTGTGCTTCCTACCAGCAGATGATTGACAGGTGTCTTCACTCAGACATCATCATGAACACGCCCAAAATCTGAATGACAATCCAAATAAAGTTTTTTGTACTGCAGGCCTTTATAGAAACATAATTTCATGTGTGGCTGCTATCTGTTTCTGCATTTTCTCTTTCCACTGTTTACACATTGAGGGACGAGTAAGAAGAGGTTTGTGTTACCTGATCGTGCAACTGCTTAATCAATCTGCATCCTGTTGAAACATTTCACACTGAGCAGTGAGGCTGAATTCCCATTCAGTCTCACTGTCATATCTCATCAGAGCCCCACACACTATGTTTTTTGGTTTGGCTTTTATCTGAATGACTACTGACATGAAATTGTTTATTTTCCTACATATTTTCTCTGCCTATATTTTTGACATTAAAAACCCAAACATCATGTCCAAATTATCATCCAAACTCAGTCCAACCTGTCCAGACTCAACATCCTAGTTTGAATAAAACAGCAGTAACAAAAGAAGGACTTTACTACAAACTTACACGGTTGTCAGTTCAGATAAATGAAAAGCCACAGATTTAAGATTGTCCCATGGAGGCTGCTCTGGTACTATTATCTAATTTAGAGACAAATCTTTTTTTTCTTTTTATTATTTGCCTCCCTCTCGAGTTCCAGACAAGACAATAGATCCCATTCTTTGAACTGTACGTGCAGTAATGAGGAAGAGACGGGCAGAGCTTGCCCACCGCTAATTAGCTTAGCTCAAATACTAGCAGTCAATGGGAAGTGCTAGCCTGCATCCAACTAAAGTCATCAGATAAACTTTCCAACAACTCTAAAGGGTCCTGTGTGCTTGTTGTGACTTGTTTATTTATAATGTTATGTTATTTTTACACACAGATTGCGCAAAAACACCACAGATGTGCTCGTAAGTAAGTCAACAAAACAAAATATCTGTCAAAAAATTTAAATACATAAAGTGTTAATATGAGTCTAAAAATAACATAACTTAGCAAATAAACAAGTTACAACAAGCACACAGGACCATTTGGAATTGTTGGAAAGTTCATCTGATGACGTTGGGCGGAGGCAGGCTTGCACTTCATATTGACTACCAGTGTTTGAGCTAAGCTAACAGATCTGTTCCTTGTCACTGCATCAGACTTTCGCAAGCGGTGTACTCTGGTTGGCATTTGTTTCCCAGTAAAGTTACACTGGTAAGAATCGCTTTACATTGTTCATGACTTAAAAACTGTTGTGAAATGCAAAATAATGTAACTTTAAGCAAAAAAAAAAATTATTCGTGATTAACTATTGAAATTCTGTGATTAATCAAAATTGTTTTTTAATTAATTGATTAATAGCCCTAATTATAACCAACCTAAAAACTTGTTTTTTTTTCCCTGAATAGTCTTTTTTTATTTATTTCAGTGACATGAGATGTCAAAACTCTGACTACATGTGTTTTAAACACACAATCACATCGAAACAATAGAGGTTGATGTTTAAAATGACACATTTCAACAGTGTACATGTCACTTTAATCATCTCTTTCACTCAGCAGCAGTTACTGGCCTCCTGCGTCTGTTTTTCCCCTCCCAGCCACACAGGGGCGCTGCTGATCTTGGTACTCTGGGCCCGGGCCTCTTTCGACTCACCCTGCATTCCCCCTCCCTCACTGGCCAGGCGCTTGTGGATCTCAGAGGCCATGGTGAGGAAAGCTTTCTCCACATTGTCAGAGCGCTTTGCACTTGTCTCCAGGAAGGAGATTTCAAGAGACGAGGCGAGTTCCTGGATCAACGGCACATGAGAGAGGGAAACAAGGAGGATGGAAGAAGGGATACAGAAGGGCAACATGTAACAATCACAGATCTTATTCATTTGAAGAATCATCACAATGTATCCCTAACGTAAGGGATAACGCCCGACGAGGTGTCCATTATCAGGAATGAATGGACAATGTGGGGCGTGAACCGGTTGCCTCCGCAGAGTCCATACATTCCTGATAATGGACTCCTCGTTGGGCATTATCCCACTTATATCATGGTCACTTACCACAGAGAATAGTAATTAGACCATTCATTTTTATTTTCATGTGTTTTCTGGTCAAAATTCAAAGTTTTAAACAAGCAACAATTCCGTTTCCCTAGCAACACCTGAGACCTCGACTAATAACTGGAGTAATCATTACAATCCTGTAAGGTTCTTATGTAATGAAAACGTAGTTCAGTACTCCAGTAAATAGAATGGGCCATAGATACGACGTAGCAACAGGAGATAAACTAGTCTGCTCAGCTGTTCACCAGAAAGCCAATGTTATGCTAGCTAGAAGTCAATAACATTGTACACAGTGGACAAGCAGTAAATGCAATTGGCCAGTATGTTTAACAACAGGTTCAGCTGGCCAGTCAGCCATGTCATTGTCCCCGATTCCACTACAAATTTCACAAAGAAAATGACTGGTGAAAATTTGTATTATTGGCTGCAGCCTGAAGTTCCAGTTCAGGGCTGAACAGATGGACAGTGAACAGGGCTGTAGTGGCTAAATGCATATAAACTTCGTCACTAACCTTTTTCACGTCAAACACAGGGCTTACTCACCTTTTCATGAGATAACCATTGCTTAACATCGGACGGTTTAACCAGCGGACACTTAGTTTAACCTCTTTATTTTACTGCCATCAGAGTGTAGGCTACTCGTTGCAGTTCGTGTGATATGAGCACCATCCTGTGGTGTTTAGAGGATACTGCACTGCAGGACCACACCGTGGTCAAGTAAGATATTCACTTTTTTTTTTTTTTCATTTAATTAATTTCTAAGTGTATTAATTTGGAACAGTGGACAGACTGTTTAACTGGAGCTACTTGAGGAGTTCCGCAGGTGTCCGTATATCAAAAGTTAATTGACACCCTCCGGCCAATCAGAATTAAGTATTCACCAAGACCATGGAATAAGTAGTGTTAAAATACTCTTAACTTCAACGTTCAGTTTTCTTTATGAACAAATCTGCATCTAAATGTGCTCATGAATTTGTAAGTGAAAACTTATTGTGAAAAGGAACCATCAATAGTCTTTCATTTTTAATAAGATGACATGAAAGAAATGTCACGTTATAAATGGAAAACGGTATAAATGTATTATTATTACACTAAAGCATATACACGTATGAGTTTACATTATGTACGACATGTTCAACTGCAAATGTAGTTCAATACTCTGACATGTTGCTGAGGAAAAGTGAAAAATACTCCCAAAGCTTAAAGTTACATATATTTTGCATGTTAACAGTCTAACCATATACATGTCTTAATATTAGCGCTGACATTTTACTCAGCCAGCACATTGCCTTTCATTTAAGACCACACAGAACAAACTTTGCATTTGGCTCTACAGACGGGAAATTCAGGAGCATCCAGTTTTGTCTTGTGTTTAATAAGAATTACAGCCCATAGACAACAATGATGTCACCTACTGGTTTACGGAGAAACATTTTGAAGCCTCAGGTTTGGCAATATGGCTGTTGCCATCTTGCTTACTGAAGTCAAAAGTTACCATATAGCCTACAGAGGAAAGTGGAGCTGGGGGAGGAAACGCATCTCTACTAAAGACTGTGTGAGGCCTTGCAGACACAGACAGCCTGCTGTTAGTCAAAGAGGCCCCGTCCTTAATTTGCACAACTTATTAATATATTACTTAATATAATTTAAATGAATGAGTTATATAAAATTTAACCTCCCATACCTGTAGCCAGCTATAAACAGGAGGATTGACTCTCTTTTGGCATAAGCCTCAAGTGGCCATTTGAGGAACTGCATTTTCTGAAAATTCCATGTTGGCTTCAGTTTTCAGGCCTGGAAGTTGCAGCTTGTTACGACCTCACAACTGCATGAGTGTGAGCTGGAGTTGTTCAACAGTATTTGACGGCAGTACATTGTGTGCAGCCTGTTACCTGAGCAGTGGCAGCGTCCACCACTTTCTTGCTAACGAGGTCAGACTTGTTTCCCACCAGTAGCCTTGAGACGTTTTCACAGGCATAGCGATCGATTTCGTCCAACCACTGCTTCACGTTGTTGAAGGACTCCTGAGAATGAAGAGTGACAGAAAAAGGAAGAGGAGGAGAGAGAGAGGTTAATGTTTAAACTCAGTCCTATTATGCTGTTGATAATATGTGAACAACCCACGCTGACCTGCTCCGTGACATCGTAGACAATGATGATGCCATGAGCTCCTCTGTAGTAGCTGGAGGTGATGGTTCGAAACCTTTCCTGACCTGCTGTGTCCCACTGAGACACACGCACAGAAAGATGTATGTCAGTCAGATGTTTCTCTGCAGGTAGCTTACATCACACAGCATTTTCTAACATTTTTACTTTAACAAACCACAAAATAGTGTTTCGTCATTAGAACAAACTCACAATATTCCCGATTGTCTGATAAATAAACTCTTACAATCTGTAGTTTCACGGTCTTCCCGTCCATTTCAATGGTCCTGATCTTAAAGTCAACTCCAATAGTAGAGATGTAGCTCTCCGTGTAGGTGTCATCCTGGTGGGGGTGGGGTTGTCATGATCAACAACAAGCAGTAATGTATTTAAAATAAAGGCGCTGTATGTGCGTTTTTGCAGGCCTACCGCAAAGCGCAACAGCAGACATGACTTTCCAACTCCAGAGTCACCGATCAGGAGAAGTTTGAACAGGTAGTCACTGGAGGACAACACACACACACACACACACACACACACACACACAAATTTCATCTACAGATGTGCATTAGTGTCTCCCACTAAGATGTAGAAAGGGGGAGCAGTTCACATTCGTTGTTAAGTTATTTTGAGCTCTTTCAAGGAGGTTTTTGGTTCAGTTTGTCTGTAGAAAGAAAGTAAATTTTACTGAAACTTAGAGGAGGACTGTGGCAGGAGGACCCCACTGAATGTTGGAGCAGATCAACAATTATTAAAAGATTAACCAACCAGCAGAATAACAAATCGTTGCAGCAGTTGCAGATTTGCATGTCTGACAGGTGGGCATACTGGCCTTAATAAAAGTCTGCACTGTTGAGTGTTCTACTAGTTGTGTATGATTTCTTTATGAAATAATATTTTGCAAACAGCTGCCTAATATACATTTTCATGTCATGTTCCTGTGCTTTTCCTGTCAGGTTTTATTGGTTTCTGGTTTTTTTTGTATTTTGTGTTTCCCTTCTGAGGTCTCATGCCTCACACCAGCCCTGCACTAGCCTTGTTAGCCCTGCCCTGCTGCCAGTAGTTGGCCAGTCAGCACCTTCCCAGATTCATCATCTCATTACCCTCACCTGCAGACTTGTTGCTCACCTGAGCCTCTCCACCTGTATGTCATTCCCTCGTCAGCTTAGTTTGTAGTTCAGTGGGGTTTAAGTTCAGTTTTTGTTGAATGGTTTGTTCTGTTTGTCTGTGCTCCGCTGCTTTTTTATCTTGCCTGCCATCCAAAATTGGATCCACCAGCTCAGTTGTCTTTATGTGAAAGTTTTATATATAAAAACCTGAGAAAACAAGACTGTGTAATTAACCATTCTAAGTCTGTGGTGCACACCCAAATATAGTCATAAATGCAGATATTTTCATTAGACAGATACAGATGGTAGCATACTGCACAGACTTGTAACCACAGTTTGGTTGTGAAACAAAATCAACATTTTTTCACTTTGTGTCTGCAGCGAAAACATTTATCATCACTGCTGCCACTTTTTTAACAAAATGTTTTTTATCTTGTCTCAATATCTGCCTGATCACATATTGGGCTTAATTTATTACAGCTAATATGTAGATTATTCACAACCAGACCCTTTGGCAGATTCTGTAAATTAACCGATGCTACTCCATTAATCTTCAGATTTAAACAAAAAATAAATAAAACAAAATAAAATCTTCTAGAACAGAACAGATCTGTATGAGAGAAGTCACACTGCCTTTGACAGTTTGCTGAGGCAACTGAACTGACCTTTAGAACCACAATACCCATCAGCCACAGGGGCCAGTAGTGATACAAAGTTGTTTATGCAGAAAATGAGACTTTTTATAATCCTGGATGATGATTCAGAGTTCTGCAATTGACAAAGACTCTGAGTTGGTGAAAACTATAAGATCACCTATTTTGTGCTTTATGTTTTACATACATACACATAGAATTAAAGCGACATATCCTCCTCCTCAAACACACGAAGAAGCTAAAACGTTAGTACCTTCACACAAGATTTGTTTACATCAGTGTTTAAATACAGCACTACAACAAAAAGGCACAAGACTGCAGATATTTCTCCCTGAAAACTTTGTATCCAGGTCAAAACAACACTCCAGGATGTTATCAGGTCTTAAATTGTCTTCTAACTGTTCATGTCAGCAGTTACTGTTAAAGAGCAGAAGTCAGCGTCTTTCACTGGTAAACAGTATACGTCTTGTATAAGCTAAATGTTTACACCTCCATAACACTGTGATGCACAGCACGCAGAAAGAAACAGCACTTACTATTCAGGATTCATGATCGCTGAGGTCGCTCCAGGTGGCACGACAAAATACTAAATCCCTGAAATTGAATCCTAAATCTGAAAACAGATAATGTCAGACTCTGTGCTGTGAACTGTCCTGTGGTGTCTATCTGTGTTTGTGTCAGTGAGTATTTGTGTGTGTGTGTGTGTCGGTCCTTTGGAGGGCAAATGGCAGAATAACCTAAAGCTATCTACCTCGATAGCTGACTGATGAGCTGACTGGTTCAGATGCATTATTTATTAATAAGGACCAGCTCAGGTTACAGCAGGGACAGCACCTGGAACCAAGGCACATGCATACACTCGCACACTCATAAACACACACACACTGCACCGCTGAGCACAATTAAGCTTAAACTTCTTTGCTTTTTTGTTTTGCTGCTCTATTTGTGCTCATTTGTCATTGCTGTTGTAACTGTGGTCAGTTGCACCACACTGTGCCTCTGCTTGTGAATGACATCACCTCAAACCAACATGCATGTCATACATCACTGGACCAACCACAGCTCTGAAGTTTCCAAACAAACCAGCAGGAAGTAGTTCTGCTGAAACCAACCACAAATCTACAAGTAAGACAACAGCAGCATGTCGGACACTCTGTTAGAGACGCTGATATAAAAAGCCCAGTTCCATACAGATCGTATGGTTTCTGCTGCGATGTAGGTCACATTACATGTGAGTTCATTTCTCGAATCTGTAACGGGGGAGGCTGTTGTGACACACAGGTGGGATGGCCACCTACCAGCAGATCACTGTTCAAGACCACTTTAGGATGTGAGTTTCAACCAATAACACTGCGTTATTTTAGCAACCATCAGGAAGTTTTTCAGCTGTTTTTGTGGTGACAAATTTTAAGCCAACTGATGTTTTTCTGAACCAACCAAGTAGGTTTTGTACCTAAACATAACCGGACCTGAACTGCAGCATTGTCGTAATATAAAAAAAGTCCCCTCAGACTGTCATCATCACCATACAGTTTCTTTTTTTTTTTTTTAATTATTTTTGTCACTTAATGTCACAGATCCGCTTTACCTAAAAACAAACACATTTTAAGAGACAAATTGTCTTTAAATGTTTTTCTTTATTTTCTTTCCTCCTAAGGCCACGCATACGAGGAAGCTCATAACACAAACACACACACTGACACACCTTTCCTCCTTTCCTTTCTCCTCCTCACTTCCTCTCCTCCTGTCTTAGAATTGGACAGGAGACAGAGTGAAAGTTTGCAGTCTCATTCACTGCCGATTCCCGTGTGTGACCTCCTGGTCACGGGAGCGAACACGGAGCAAGGGATTGTGGGATATGCGATGGCTGAGCAGCTGTGATGGGGTCAAGGGTCAGCAGCCTTGACAACGGCCTGTTGCCGGGGCAGAGGCGGTGGTGCAGTGGTTGCTAAGCTAGCGGCAGGCTTTATGGTGCTCCCGATGGAGCATGGAGGTGGGAAAACAGGGGGAAGGGACAAAAAGAAAGAGAAGACATAAAGAATGAGAAGAGAAAGACATTAACAAAGAGAGGGTTAGAGAGCGAGGGGAAGGGTGGGAAAACAAAAAAAATAATTTAAAAAAAGCTTCAAAATAAGAACAGAAAATTAGACTACGTTCTTAAAACTGTAGACATGAAACTGTGCAAAGAGACATGATCGTCATCAGTATTTATGTTGTTAACTAAAGAAATATAAAGACAATTCAGCTTGCCATGGGAGTCACACAGCGAAAATGTTATGGCAGGAGACTATTCAAAGTATTGTCGACATGTCTGCACATTTGTTAATGGTGTTTATTTCCACTCCGTGTGAACATTGTTCGACATGTTTTTAATGGTCTTGATGGATTGAGTCGGTCACATGAATCTCAATCCAACTGTCACATCTCTGAGGACCAGACTGAAGACGAAAAGCTCAGGCCTCTAATAATAAACATGATTACTTAATGCAGGTTTATTTATTTAATAATAACAATACAATTCGATTTTGGAGTGAATTAGATAAGCTACTGCATCAAGACATCCAGAAGTACCAAGGCCATGATCCACAATAAGCTCCTTAAGACAAACTCAGCAGCCATTTCAGGAATCAGGAACAACTAAAGTGGTCAATACTCACACATATCTGTTAAACATTGTTCTGAACTGCTTCACTAGTATCACAAAGTTTGAGGTCAAATGACTTTTATTCAGAAAATATATAAATGTAATTCCGTGTGTGTGTGTGTGATGCAGTGTTTCAATGTGTGCTTGATACAGAAACAAATGTGTGTGAGTCAGGTTTCACATAAACACTAAAGCGTGTGTGTGTGTGTGTGTGTGTGTGTGTGTGTGTGTGTGTGTGCAGGTCAGTGGATGAAGTTAAACCGGTCATTGTTCGTATCAGTGTGTGTCCCAGGGGACCTGAGGGAGTGGGGATAAATAGGTGCTTTTCACTATTCACCCTTATTTCACCAAGCTCCTTGACTCCTGCATGTGTGTGTATTTGTTTGTCAGTCTTTGTCTGTGTGTGTGTGTGTGTGTGTGTGTGTGTGTGTGTGTGTGTGTGTGTGTGTGTGTGTGACTTTGAAAACAGTCTGAAAGAGTGTGTGTGTGTGTTTAAAAA
>JAQFJA010000024.1:27054078-27064185 GCA_029874485.1 Naso brachycentron | reverse complement strand
TTGCTAGAAAAAGGTTTGTATATGAATATTTTACCTCTCATATTGAGAAAACCTATTTTCTTGGGCCTCTAAATAAAATAATGGAGTCTTCAAATAAGAAAAGGTAGAAGATTTTTGAAAATGTTACCAAATTGGGATAAAATGATGAAGAACAGAACAGAGACAAACATTAAGGTGAAGTTGAAGATAGCAGACTCTCTAGTCTTTCTCCACTCGTCTCTGTGTCTGTGGCTGACTGCGTGCAGAAACTGAACTGCTGCACCAAACCTCATTCACGTATCTGTGATCAGGGACGGAGCAGAGAGACTCCGGACACGAGCCCAGCGTTCATTCCCAGCGTTTGTCTCCACACTGCCATCTCATAGATGCCATTCAAATGCCTGGACAGAGGGGAAAGTGGAGCACCAGCCCGAAGGCTGACATACTGGAGAACAGTTTCATCTCTGGTCATTCCGCTCCACCAGCTGAGCTCACCAACACAAACTGATAAAATAAACCTCACACAAGAAAAGAACAGATACTGCTGTAATGTTTCTAGTTTATAAAAACCAAGTTCAGCAGAGTCTATGGAGGTATTTTCCCATCTTTAATCAAGCCCATGGTCTTTCAATTAGAGAGCATGATTTATTTTTACACAGATTTAGTTATGCTTTCCCTCAAACTCGGCCCTTGCACTCAAAAAGTTTCTTTTTTCTTTTCTCCTGAGATTTGCTGTGCTTCTGCACAAATCTTCATGCTAGTAGACGTGTAACACACTGCCTTCCACCCTCAGTGTTACACGGCTATTTTATGTAGCCGTCAGTACTTGCGGCGCAGTTCAATTGCAGAAGAATAGACTGATTGTGATGCACTTTGAAAAAGATGTTTAAACAGTCACATTGTATATTATCAGCACATCGAAATTTAACATGCACTGAAGCATATTAGTAGATTGTCCTCCACTAAATTAGTAGATAGGGAACATTAACAGAGAACAGATTAGGCTAGGATACTGGATTAAATTAGCAACACATTAACCACAAACAGGCTGTTAATTGTAAATTCTGCTCTCTTAATGCCGTTTTATCCAACGATGTGAAATTTGAGATAC
This sequence comes from Naso brachycentron, assembly GCA_029874485.1. Classification (NCBI taxonomy): domain Eukaryota; kingdom Metazoa; phylum Chordata; class Actinopteri; order Acanthuriformes; family Acanthuridae; genus Naso; species Naso brachycentron. The sequence goes on along the minus strand of JAQFJA010000024.1, from coordinate 27,063,095 downwards.
TCTGAAAGACCGTGCGATTGAGTAAAGATTGGAAAATACCTCCTGACAGAGGTGAGGTGAAGCTCTGAGGGAGCGCAGACTGATGATGATGATGATGATGATGATGATGATGATAAAAATTGTAACCTTGGAGCAGAAGACATCTGGATATGGATAAACTGGACTCAATAATTGTTTCAATAGGAGCTATACTTTTTTATTTTTAGCTGTACAGATATTGGGTGCATTAGACAAAACCCTTAAACATGTCTTAAACTTCACGTGATCTCTTTGTGTCTGTGAGTTGTTGGATGGGCTGTATGATCTGCACACTGTTGGACTGACACAATGAATGTAAAGCAGAAGCTTGAAGGCATTTTTAGTCACTATTTATGTTTTTTATTAAGTGAATGTATTATTATAGGGAGGCATGTTTCTCAAAAGCATATGAGGAATGTTTTGATTAGAAGTCATTTCAGTTTGGCTACAGATTCGTGCCAAATGTATCAGCTGCTTTAAATAAAGATAAAGCTGCTTTTGAGAAATCAGACCTTGTATGTTTTTCTTTTTTTTTTTTTTTTTGCTTTTAACCAGGCAGTGAATGCAGCATCTGCTTTCTCCTTAAATATACGCACACAGTGGTTTCTGTCAGAATGATCATGTAGCCCCTCTGTGCAATGTCGTCCTAACTTGAACTGATCTGACACACAGAGTGTCTTGTCTCAACTTTTCAGATGTAAAATCCATCGCGTCAGGGGCCTTGATTTTCTGAGGGGTTTTGCCAGTTTGATGAACAGTGTTGATGATGAGGCAGGACCTGCTGCAGTAAGTGCCATTAAAAAAATACCATGACTTTGTTTTTGTTGTTTAGAATCAGAATCACCTTCATATTCAGTACATTGAATGTACAGGATTTTATTCTGAAAAAAAAAAAAAAAAAATATATATATATATATATAGTTACTGACATCTCTCCTAGGATGGATCTTTGCTCTGAACCACATTTCAATAAAGATTCTGTTAGAGACATTTTCAGGTAAAGTTAAACATTGGATGTCTTAAAAAATCAGGTCTTGTGAATAAGAAATCACCCTCAAACTATTTGTGCAAGCATCAGCTGTCAACATCTCTGTAATTTAAAATGTTAATGTTAACACACAGTAAGTTAATGAAAGCTCAACGCTGTGTTTGAATAATGCAGTACATGATGCAGATGAAAAAAACAACCTTATTAATAATGGAACAGTATTATGTTGGTAAAACAGTCCAAATTACATTAAGGCTAAATCTCTATGGCATTTTGCATTTTATGCTGTACTGAGTGGCTATTTTATAGAAGTGTTACCATTTTTTTTTTTACTGTAACTCTTCTGATTGTATTGATACTGTCACCTGGTATTAAAACAATAGGAAAAAGTTTTGGTTATTAGTTGCTCTTTCTGTGGTATTTTTTCATCTCTTTATTTTCCACACTCGCTTCAGCGACTGGCCCTGTCTTAGTTGCTGCATTTGACCTTGAGAACCAAAAATAATTTGGAATAGTGAACTGTTCTAAATTTAAAGTAACAGAACTTGAAAAGTCCTGTCACTGTGAAGTTTAATATGGCAAACTGGAGTTAGTGCTGAAAGGTGTTGGTAACATTATTTTAGACAACAGGCTCCAAAGAGGAACAAGCTTAACCTTGAAGCTTTGATTGAATGTTTTGCAAAGCCTAAAGTTACGAGTTAGCCTAAACATGGTACCACCATGCTGCAAATAACATGACAAATTATTCATGAACTAATTAGTGAAGTGAAAACACATTTATTTGTTCTAAATGAAGGTGAAAGCAAACATGACAGTCCATGAAATCCCCACACGACAGTTACAGTCAAGACAAAACAAACTGATAAACTCCCCGTTAAAGGCAGCACAACAGGAAACATGTTTGCATTAGTCCTTAAAGAAAAACAACACTGAACAGCAAAAAAGTATAAAATGGAATAGTTGGCACTGTTAAAATACCAGTGTATTTGTTTATTACACAAACAAAACAAAACAGTGCAGATTAATGGTTGCGGGTTCATCACATCAAAAAGTAAACATAAGAATTGAAAACAAAGCTGATCATTGGTTTTACATGTGCCTTTATAAGAGGTTAGGCCACTGGTGGAGAGAGAGAGAGTCACAGTGTGAGTGTTTCAAAGATTCAAAATGTTTGTCTGGTTTTACACAAAGTATTCCGTCTTCTGGGAAATAGAACTTGCTTTCCTGTGTGAGTGTGTCACCCTTTCTATGTCCCTGTAAGATTACTTATTCTGAGTGAACTCTCACAAACTTTCCATCAAATTAGACTCCTTTCAAAAAAAGATCCTGAACTTTAGGACTTTAAGCAGTTGCACAAAAAAGTTTTTAGTAATTTTAATTTTTTTAAATGTGTGTGTTATTTTTTAGTGTCGCTCTGATGACTCCAAGTTTCAAAATATAAGAACTGCAATCATGTGCCACTAAATACACTAATTAAGCCTCCAAAGTGTCAGAATCATCACAGCTTCATGCACAACACTTCTAAAACTAACATTTATGTCCCAGCAGCTCTGAAACTGGAGCTAAAGGATTTCTTAATGATATTTATTTCTGATTGGATTTATATGCAATAATTATTTTTGACCTTGTGTATTTTAAAACAGGTCCTTCTCTAGAAGCAGATTAAAAATGTGTTAACATTTATCACATCTCAGCCTTGGTGTTACGGTATGTAATCACTTAGTGCTTCTATTCTTTTTAAATTCTTTTGAGTCACTTTAATGCACTAGAATGCCTTCCTTGGGAGATCTGTGGTGATGTTTTTCTGTCATGAGTTTGTTTCTTAGTGAAACAGACTGAAAAAAGTGTTTACGCTATATGAAATGGAAATTTACATCTGCAAGTTTCATGTTGCATGACAATAACATTCTGAACAACAGTTAAAAAAAACTACAGCACTGTTAGCTTGATAGTCCGATAAGATATTCTGAACCAGAGTTAGCTTTTTACTTTCGAACTTTTTTAAGTTTTACTTTCTCGAAAGTATTTTTTTTAGATGTAAATATTTTTCCTTGATCAACATCAATTCTTACAGGACCGAAGTTCCATACTTGTGTCTCTGAGACTAATGTGCAAAGCCCCAAAAACAACTTGTGAGCGAACATTAAGATGATTTTGTAAGACTTCAAAAATGTTACAAACCCAAAACAACAACAGCTGCAGGTTCCAAGAATGCTGGGTAAGTCAGTCTCAACAGACATGAAAATAAATGTAAAACTACATGCAGTCAGCTGATAATAATTCAACATTAAACATAATAGGTGTAAACATAAACAATTTATAAAGTAGATAAACAAAAAACACGTTATGTTAGTGTGCCACACAACCACAGTGTAGTTTTAAATAAATTAGATGAGATCCTCGACACCACTTCTCTGTTTGCTTCCACGGCTGGATGAATAAAAAGTTTTTCTAAAACCAAATACCACTGCAGCTGATTAAAGACGAAGTGAACTCAAAAATGCACTTTCAAATCTTTGGGACCATATCCCTGCTCTTTTTTTAGTCAAATTTAAAAGTGTATATACAAAAAATAACAAAAAAATGAACTATTTTGTATTTTTAAATTAAAGTCTGCCAAAAGATGGAACTTCCATCTTTCATTTGAAACAAAACTCCTGGAATTCAGACATAGGCATTGACTCAGGCCATTATTGGTTGAATAATTTTTTAATTCAACCAATTATATCATGCCAATCCGCCTGTCAACAGAAATATAGAAGCACCGGTGCGAGACGCCGGGAAGGAGCCTTCTTTGCGTAGGTCCTCCAGTAACAGAGGCAGGCATGGATGCCATTCAGCTAAAGGGCCAGGCCGGCTAGCCAATGGACATAAACCTGTAAATATTAAATAAACTAAAGCTGGCTTACAATTTAGCAAAGTCCTAGTAACAGTTGCCAAGGAATAACAACACTTGCTAACAACACTCCAATCAGATTCCTCCAACTTATGTCCCGCCTTTAAAGCCCGTTCATTGGTTGTTTAACTGTTTGGATAGCTCTGGAAACAGGCAGTTCAGCTCGTCTTTGAAGGTTAACTCTCAAACTGCAGCTGGTTTCTCTCAAGAAAACAGAACAGACAAAACTTTTGACCTGTTTTTTTCTTTTTAATAAGAAAGTTACAGCCGATACTGTATCAAAGAAAAAAAAAAAGTCTGACTGTGCATTTTTAAGATGCAGCAAAGAAAAAGAACCAAAACGTAAAGTTTATAGCTTCTCTAGAGCTAATACTCATTACACACTAAAGTCTAATAAATTGTTGGATGGATAAAACATTGGATATTTTTAGATCTTCTCACTCAGTGACCAAAAAATGTCTAACCTGACAGTGGTGCAACAGGAACGGTCATGTTCTTACCTAAAACCATCATGTTTTCAATCGGAGTTCAGACTGAGCTGTGGGTTGGTTAGTATGATAATGGTGACCTGTCTAATGTGTACCTACATATTAACCTTGAGGTATTAACTGCTGTGTTTACCAAATTAAGTTAAAATACTTCAAGGCCATTTTAAATGCGGCAGAGTAAAACTTGATACCTTTATCACAATCAAACCAGTCAAAGATTGATTCAACGCCAGGAGGGACAAGCGGGCTGACAAAAGTTAAGTGCATAAAGTTGTTGACATTTGTCTCACATTTGTCAGTTCTTCCCTACATTATTCATGTATGTTACCTTGAAGCAGACAAGTGACTTAAAATGGATGGATTGGATAACTGACTCAACAGGACCCATGACGGCTCACAAAAAAAAAGTTGCTGTTAAAGCTTGCTGATGTCACAGGAACGGAACACAATTTTAAGGTAACAAAGTTCTGAATGACTTCAGACATTACGGCCGAGAACACCTGCTGCCACTTGGGGTCACTGCACCAAATATGTCAACATGACAGCAGAAGTTTTCTCACAAGCTGGTTAAATCCTGACCAGGAAGACGGACCAGGTGGACGAAGAGTTTGGAGGTTTCAGAGGTAGTCATCCTCACTGGACGGCTCATCCTCATCCATGTTGTAGTTGTAGTGGTAATAGTTGCTGGGGCCTTCACCAGGGTCGTCGCTGCTGACAGCCGAACTCTCCCCAGTGAGCTTTGAACCTTGTGAGCTTGCAGAGGGACTGCGGCTCATCCTCCACAGCTGGTGTGCAAAGGTCCGCCCCCAGCTGCAGGGCTGGCCAATAGGACGCAAGAGCCGGATGAGCTCAGCGGCCTCCTGCCAGTATGAAGTTCACTTGCTGTGGCCCCGCCCGGAGCGCTGCTTGTTCATGGTGGTCAGCATCTGACTGATGTAAGAGGTGAGCAGGTCGTCCATCTTGTAGCCCTGCAGGTGGGATTTCAAGCACACGCACACACAATCACAGTGCTGATATCTGCAGTTTAATTATTCTGAGTTTTTCTTTTTTCTTAAGTTTTCTTGACCATCGTGGCATAGTTTATGTAAACAACTTAAATGCTTCACATTTGTGCCTTTATTAATATATTCATCAGTTTTTTAATTTTTAATTTTTTAAAAATAAAAAGTTGAGTTAAAAAAATTACCGAGAAAAACTGCCAGCATAATAAACTGGAACCCAAAGTGATAAAATGTCACACCAGCTGTCAGGTGAGGTCTTGGTATGTTCCGTACAATGTACATTTCAACAGCAGCTGCTTCCATTCACACACCAGTATTGTTTTACTTACATCCTTGCTGTTTTTTTTAAAAACAAATAAAAATGCTGTTTTAAATTTCCTGTGAAAATACAGTCATTCCATTTTGCTGAGAACGATAAATTATGAACTGTTGCACTGATGAAATAAGAGCTGTGGAAGTTTACATCAGAGCAATGAAGTAGACAAAAGTTATTTCAACCCTTGGTGTTTTTTTTGTTTCATGCTGGCTGCGCTGCAGGCTTTCACCTGAGACTCTTTATTTCTAATCCTGCTTTTATTTGAGAATTTCCAGCATCTCTGCATGTGTGTATGTGTGTCTGTGAGCTGCCACCCACCAGTGAGGTCTCACACAGCAGTTTGCTTCCTCTGACCAGGTTGCCGATGGTGATGTGGAAGTAGGTGTTCCCACTGCTCCAGTTGGAGATCTTGGTGAAAGGATGTGTGGTCAGGATGTCCTGCCCAAATACACAGTGAGGGGTAAGTTTCAGCTACCTTCAGGACCTCTGACCAATTCTACTAAAGCCTCATTTATGCTTCTGCCACAGTGTAGCTTGACGTGCAGAGACTTCACTGTGGAGCAATGCAGACATGTCTGCACACAGGTATAAATGCTCATAACAGCGTCAGCCACTTGTGTATGCTGAGCAGCCAATGCAGAAGCATAAATCAGGCTTAAGTGCTTAATGTCGGTAGCATCAGTGGGAAAGCAGCAGGTTCTTTCCACCCCAACTACCTGCAGGTGAATTTGCTTATTATGTGAACAATCTGCAAAGTCCAAAGCATTAACATAAATTCTTTACAATACATCAGCATGAGGGGATGACAACACTCATTATTTCCATACAAACACAAACCTTGGCCTTTGGGTCGATGAGACTGACTCCATGTTTGTTGATGGCGATCAGCAGGATCTCTGGAAAGTTGGGTTCTGTGGTTTGCTGAAGGCAAGAGAGAGATAAATGTGGTGTGATGTTGAAACATGAGAATACACACAGGAAGGCATTGTTTTTATTTGTTTGATTGACTTTATTTCTCTGAATGCTTCCTGAGGAAAAACTAGCAAGTTAACAGCAACTCTATAGATGCTTTGGATAAATTCACAACAGCGTGACGGTATCATATTGGACAGATCGCTGTAAAGATTTTGCTTCACAGAAAGAGGAGAGAGAAAAAAGAAATAGACCATAGAGAAAATACTGAGCGGTGTCTCTTGGTGACAAGCGTCTCAGGTGCATTTGATCAAATGGAAATGTGTTTGCTCTGTGAGGCGGCTCTGTGACACACGTCAAAAACACAAGGGAAAAAGAAGACAACTAATATAAGTAAGAAGCAACTAAGGACTACAGGTAGACAATGACATACTCAGGTGTGTGTACCTTGACTTCAAAGAAGGCGGAGCCAAAGGTTGGCCATTTGTAGATGATCTTCAGAAACATTAGTTTGGCCTCTTCCCTTGATTTACCAGCCTGCTTGTTGAAGTATGCAACTACGGACTGTAATCAGACCAAAAGATTTACAGGATCAAAACACAGATGAATCAAAAATGCCCACAATGGTCTTTTATCAAAACGCCGTTTAAAAAAAAAAAAAAAAAAAAAGTGGTTTGCCCGCCGTCTCTGACCCACCACTGTTTTTTTATTATTTTAACATTGTTTTTGTGGTAAAAGAGGCGTCACTGTCTCAACACTGTATCACCGTGTGCTTTTGTAGTTTGAGTCATTTGACTTCTCTGGTAAAATCAGCAGCTAATCAACTTTGATTCACACTGATATCATATTAATAAATTAAGTTGATCAATCAACTTCTGAACATAACTTGACTTATTCGTTTCAAATCATTTAGATTTAGATTTAGAATGGATATAGAATATATAAATATTAACAAAGTTATGCACAGAAAATTACTAGAATACAGTGAGATAAAGGAAAAACTAAATTAAAAAGTTCATATTCTGATAAATATGACTACTGAAAACAAAAATAGTTTTGTGAGTTGAGTTCAGCAGGTTTACTCTTTTCCAGTCATCTGGTGACATCTGACGAATGAGATCCTGGGGAACCAACTCTCGAAGCATCTTGGGAATTGTAGGAAAATGAGATTTGTCATCCTCAAACTTGACGCGGTAGATGAGCGCTGCAAGCTGAAAAACCTCTTCGCGTGAACACTTGTGGTAGCCGCGCAAGTATTTAGGCAGCTCCTAAACAAAAGAACGAAGGAGATGACATGTTTCCATAATATACACAAAACACTTTTAGAATAAGTAAAATATAAATCCTAAATTACTAAAGACTGACCTGGTAGTAGTGAAAGATGGAATCAGCGAAGGAGTCCTTCCCCGGAACTGTGTTTGTCCACAACTTCTTCATGAAAAACACCTGATAGGTCAGAGAGGGAACAATTCCTGCAAGGTCAAATGGAAGAGGGAGAAACTTTGTTATTTTCTTTTTCAAGTGAAGGTTTGTCCTGCCTCAGTCATAAAAGTCAGGATGTTTAAAGTCCAACTGTGTGAGTTTGAGAAACACTTCTCTATGTGATGCAACACAGTCATCAAAGACAAAGATGCAGTTAAACATCTCAAACAATTTCAGCAAAAAGTCAACAATATAAACTTTGTAAAGGCAGAAAGTGTAGCAAGAATGTGGCATCAGATTGCATGTTGCACTTAATAAATTAGCAAGTGAGTGTATGTAAGTGTGTGTGTGTGTGTGTGTGTGTGTGTGAGTGGAGATGGGAGAAACTGTCATTAAAGATGTGTGTGTTACTCCTGTTTGGCTGTAGTTGATCATTAATTCAATGCAGCTTAAGTTTAGAAAGAGACGACACAAGTTAAGGTTACATTCCACAACTGTTGTGATGTGCAGCCAAAGAAACGCAAAAATTATCAAACAGCTTTTAAAGTTCTTTGGGTGATTGTGTTTTACCGGAAACTGTGGAAATGTAATTCTGCTTGTTTACACAAACTCAGTGTGTGCAGGAACGCACCGTCTTTAGCTGGTCGAGATTTCTTGATCCAGTCTGTCAAATGTCTGACAAAGTCAAAGAAGAAATCTCCCTCTGGCACACTGATCACCTGCAGAACACACACACATACAGTTTGTGTTCATCCTACAGAAATGGCAGTAAATTGTTGGGATCTACAGATGAAGACGTTCATTTTGGGGATTTCAACAGGACTGTTTTTGAATAAACATGTCTCTCATCGGCCACAAAGGAAGCTATGGACTGAGCTCATCCCCCACAGTCCTCCCCACACATGTCGAATGTATTCAGGACTGTATGAGTGTTAATGTGATATCACTGCACTTAGGTTATTAATAGTTGGCTTTG
>JAQFJA010000024.1:27042684-27053978 GCA_029874485.1 Naso brachycentron | reverse complement strand
TATTTAATATAATTAATAATTATCTATGATAATCATTAATTAATTTTGATAGCCAAAATATTAAGTTGCAAATCCCAAAAAAATCCTTTTTAATAAATTTAAATTTCTTGACTTAAAATAATCTCCAAAAGCAGAAATAGATAAATGAGGAAGATCAAACCGTGTGTCTTATCTTATCTTATTAAGAATCTTATTCACATTCAAGAACTTCATATTGTGAGAAATCCATTGGTTGACCTCTGACCTTGTCTGAGATCTTGACGAAGAGACTGAAGCCTTCAGCTGATTTGAGCAGCAGTCTGGTTGAGATGTTCTGGCAGAAATCCTTCGCTTTGGTGCTGGACTCCACCTCAAATGCCTGCAGGTTGGACACACAAACGATCTCAATATTCAAAAAAAACTTTCTTGTTGACAAGTGGGTGTGACATGTGTGTGTGTGTGTATGTGTGTGAAACCTCGTCTGTATCATCAGGAAAGTAGACTTTGTGAAAGATCTGGGTTGTCTTGTGTTGGATGGCCTCCACCTCCACCAAATGAGGGGGGTATTTCCTGGATCCGTTACTGTCTCCGTGACGACAGTAGTAAAAGCGGTGAGATGAATCCAGATGTATGTCAGAGAAAATGAAAAGCTGTTAGCTTTAAACTGACTGACTGTTAGCTATAGCTAAGAGCTGTCCTATTTTCCAGAGTTTCTATGGCATGATATTATTTCACGTCAGCACTTCTAAGTTTTTAATAACAATAAGCAAAGTTCAGTTTTTAGTAAGCTTGAATTACAAACCAGATGAAGAAGCCTGTCGGCCTCAGAGGGTGAATTAACTGGTAAATAATCAAAAGTAAGTATTGATTGAACACTTGTGGTTAAATAACTGTCACTACAGAGGTCAGGCTCATGTAAACTCAGTAATTTAAGTTTTAGACAAACAATGATCAGCCAAAAGAAACGTAGTCTTCAGTTTTTACCGCAGAGCTTTGTGCAGCCTCTGCATGCAGTCTCCAGAGAGCGGGTGGTGTTTCTTAGACTGGAGGAAGCGTTGGATATGAGGCAGCAGAACATTACTGGGAGGAAACAGACCAGTACACAACCAGAGCAGCTCCCAGCCTTTCTCCTCACTGTACCTGCAGCAGCACACAACTCATGTTCATATCAAGGCAACTTTTTATAAGGTGACTGAAAAACTGACAAAGATTCCCAGCGCTATGGAAATTTTTGGAAGAACAGTGACCAAAAGAATATTTTTCCCATGAGTAAAATATCCAAAGTTTTATACAAAGTTTATAAATCTGAGATTAAATCCAGAGTACTGTAAAGTCTGGTGTATAAGACACTCTTTTTTTCCATCCGGAAAGTGCAGTGTGCCTTTATTGTGTTAGGGTGTTTTACCCAAAAGATGGTGCCATGGTTGAGGTAAAGTTTCACAAACATGAACCGTCATGTCCGCCAGTGCAGCTGCCACTGGCACAGTCAAAATCATCAGTGTTACCGTCGGCTGCAATCAACTACTGAACTGGTATCGAACAGGACAGCAGACGTGACACGGTGACCACCACAGTACTACAAAGAGCTACACAGCTGCACAGAAAGTGAATGTTGTGGACTTTGCTGAACACGATGGAAAATAGTTTAGATTGACTTTGAGTTGGTAAAACAAATATGTTTTTTAATTTTTGAAGTGAGAGAGGCGATGTTTCTTTAATGTTGCACCTGACCAAGTCAGAAAGCAAAGACAGTTTGTGTGTGTTTTAAATGTGTTTCAAACGAAAATAAATTGATTGTGCTAAAATAACCTGTGTATTTTTATTAATAATAAGCTACAGAAAACTTCTTTCCCCCTCTGTGAGACTCCTAAAAACAGACTGCATCTTGTATACTGGTGCCACTTATATTCAGGAAGTTATGACAATTATAATATTTCAGTTTGGGTCGTGTTACGTTACACCTCAGAAGTAGATTCATGAAAATGTGGTGCAACCTCATGGAAAAACAACAACCTTATTCCTATTTCAGCGCAGAGGCTGGAGTGATTATGGTGTCAGTGTACATACTTGACGTGGTTGTCCGTGAGCTGTTTGATGATTTGACAGTAGATCTCATCTTTCAGAGGTTCAGCCTTCAGCGCTCCTTCAAAGATCTGGTCTGTCAGCTCATTGACTGAGCGTGTTCTTTTGGATGGATAGTCACCCATGTACTTCATCATAGGTGGGACGAACGTCAAGGAAAAAAAAAAACCCAAACCTGATTAGCTTAACCGTAAATGTGGAATCATCTGGATGTGGGAAAGAGGCTGCAGAAAATGTGGACATAATTACGATAGTTGATCTTAATCAGTCTCACATCAGCTGTGTAAAGGATATCTATGAAGGACATGCAGGCGTCCTGAGCCAGTTCCTCGTGGTTGATGACTTTCTTCAGCAGTGGCTGTTTGAGTGGCTCTCTGGTGCAGCTCCACATCTTGTCCTTCCCACGATTCTTAGTAACCATCACCCTGCTCAGGGTATGTTTGGGAGGAGGCCTAGAAGGAGCAAGTTATGGGATGACAAAATGAGTTGAACAAAAGTTTTATTTGTAATCAAAAATGACACAAAGAGGTGAAATCTGAGAAGTTACGTCGAATCAGAAAAATGTGTCTATGTGGCTCACAGATAACACACAGTAAAAACAAACAGAGAGATAAAACAAAAAACTACCACCATGTTTATAAAGTCAGATGTTCAATAACTGGACCTCAATGTGAAGAAATTTGCACAGGTTGCTAAATTAGCCTGGTTTTTAAAAATGTGTACATGTACTTGGATTTGTTTTAATCCCACTGTGCATGTGTGTGTGTGTGTGTGTACCTGAAGTAGTCGTAGGAGAACTCCTCCAGCGTATACGGTTTCATCCTGCCATCACTCTCTGGCAGGACGAGCTGCGAAACACGAACTGACTCCTGACGCTGGTCCGGCGTCATGGTAACCAGGGCCTGATGGTTACATCATTGTACATTAGATTTCATTCACTGGATGAATATTTTTGTTTCGAAGTGACTGAGAGATGTGAAAAACTTTTAAACATTAACATGCTGCAGTTTGTTCAAAGCTTACAAAAGCTTTTTCACTCTTACCACTATGTCTTGCTGAGGGCGGGTCATGGTGGGAAGGACATAGACACAGTCAGCCGGGAAATCTCCTCTCTGATTGGTCCGTTCATTGATGCCGTGTGCCCATCCAGAGTTAAGGACCTGCTCGCCGCTGTCTTGGTCCAACACGATCAGGTCTCCTTTCAGGAAGCTCAGGAATGTTGACTCCTCGCCAACTGTGTTGGAAGGAGTTGGACTAAAGTGAGATTATGAACTGGGACATTTTTCTTTAAATCTCTGTTTCTGTAAGTTTTTCAAATACATCATACAGCACCGTCTCAGGTGAACCATCTTTATGTTTAAAAGGAAGAAAACGGCTCGCACACCGCAGGGCTCCAATATGCAGTGAATATATTAGCAGCAAAGAGGCAGTAGTTGTAACGTTTCGAGCACAATGCTCTTCATCAGACAAGCATCTACACAGTGCGACGCCATCTTAAGTATCATGTGATGTGGGACATGTGATAGAGTGACCGGAAGAAGAGACCAGCGCAAACAGGAATCAGTCTCATTCAGAACACAAAAATATAAGAAAAAGGAAAAATATATATGAGTAGTAATACTAAAAGGTCCTGAAGCTTACAGTACATCACCAACACGTATGAAAATAACAATCTACCAACATGAATTCATTAATCGCACAGACAGATTATTTCATATATGTCGCACTGTACAGCCCTGTCATTATGGTTAACGGGTAGTTGTATGATGGTTGCATGTAAGTTCCCCATTTGAAGGTGCTGCACTGGGTCAAGTACCAGAGAAAGTTAAAATTTAGGAGGGAATGGGTGCGATTTCATTCAAGTACCTTATGTCCTAAATGAGGATCTGTTAAAATCTTCTCTTCGTTAGTTCCTTTGGTTGAAACACCTCACAAAACACATCTTTTTAAGCTTGTTACTCAATAAAAGGTTGGCAGTATGTAAAGCTTGTAAAGCAGCACTGAAAAATGCATCTTTTATGATGGTCACAGGCCTTAAACTGAGTCCTCTGTTGCCCTGACAACCACAAAAAAGACAGAGAACTTAAGAAATAACTGAATTGATGAGATGTAGACTTTTGGTCTCATTATCATGTTTCCTGATCTGGTGACACAACAGAAGAAGCAGCAGAAAACTTGAAAAAGAACTTGTGTGCTATTGCTTACAGCTCCAACGTGTCTTTCAGTATTAGCCCTGTGTTTTATCTTGTTGTCCTCAACCTGGGTGTGAGGTTAAGAGGAGAGAGGCGCAAACAGAAGGCAGTGACAGAGGTTGCCTTTGAGCAGCATGTGAAGTGTGGGCTGGGAAAGAAACACCTAAAAACACAAAAACCATTGTCGTTATTCTGTTGTGCAGCTGTGATGGACTGTGGTGCATCTTTTATAAGGCAAAGTCTGACACAGAGATTTAAGCTTCAGAGGTTCAGCTCTCAGCACAGGGGACTTAAAATGGCTGTTGGCATAATAACAACAAAGAGACAATGGCAGCAATATGAATAATAAAAGTATGTGTATCTGCGCGTGGCTGTTTTGATTTTATGTATTCCAATATGAAGTGTGGAAGAAGACGTCCTGAACACAGTCAGAGGTTTTTCGAGGTCTGAGGAATCAATCTGAACTCTTCTTCATCCTCCCGCCTCACTGAGGAGCAGATGACTCAACATGCACTCAGGCTTCACACTTTGATCGACATTTCATGGTCCCACAGTGGCACATGAAGACATCTGGGATGACCTCTACAATAAGGTTTGATCAGCATCTTTAATGAGCTTGAAACAAATTTGAGTGCAACTGACAAATACAGTGGGACTAATTGCTTTCATTAATTGACACGATGCCAAGGCCAGACTGTCAACCACATGACCTGTGTTCACTGTGTGTCAGTTAGGATCCAACCAATATATCAGTTTATTGAAAATTTCGGACAGTAAAGGCCCATTGCATTGGTATGAACGTATATTTGTGGTTCTCGTACCTATTGCAGTGTTTTATGGGACAATTTAAAAAAGAAAGTTCCGCCAGAATCAATATATTTCAGTTTATTTTAAAGCTAAGGGTAAAGGTACAGGTACTTATTGGTCACATTTACAACGTACAGAGAAATTCAGTTTCTCCATTCAACCCATCGCTGAGGAGCAGTGGGCAGCCGCAGCTCAGCACCCTGGGACCAACTCAAGATTCTTACCCAGAACCTCGGTCAAGGGTACTGACTGGAGATAGACCTAAATACACGTTTTTGATGGTGGGGATAACTGGAGTTTCGTAGAAAACACACGCAAACACAGGAAGAACATGCAAACTCCACACTGAAAGGTCCTGTCTCAGGTGGGATTCAAACCCACGATCTTTTTGCTATGAGACAGCAGTGCTAACCCCTGAGCCACCATGCCGCCCTTTTAATGATAGAGCAGATGCCAATGATGCGACGCCCATTTCCAAAAAAACAGCCACAGTGACCTAAGAGCAGCCAGAAGCAGAAAACAGCGGACAATCCCAGACCATCTGAGATAAGTCCTACCCCCTTATGTTTTAGATCCAAAGTATGGACACACTTTAGGTTTTGCACACTTTCTGAACAAGCAGAGCTAAATACGACCAAAGCTGTATTGCAATCATCAATACTATCGAATTGCAATACTTGTAGAATTGCAATAAAAACTGAATCGGCACCCAAGTACCGTCAAACAGTCAAATCAGGACAAAAGTATATCGTCACAGCCCTGGTTTATACGTTTTTGATATGCCTCTATTCAGGCCCGACCACCAATATTGTCAATATTGAAACCGGTTTTTAGCCTGGAAAAAATGCTTAAACTAGTGATTTAAAATGGTGTAGTTACATAGTTTGCGGTTCCTTATTTAACAACTAATAACTAAAGTGTTTACCGTTTGGTGCACTTGAATTTGGAAAAAAGTTTGTCAAGATGTAAGATATCCTGCCTCCATTACAAATCTTTGTCACAAGTATTTGATAACGTCATTCAGCGGACATTATGTACGTACAACATCAGTCGATATATATCAGATGTCGGAGTTGTTTGACTCCCAATTATTGGCATCGGCATCTGCCCCAAAAATCCCATATCAGTCGGGCTCTGTTTAGTGATATATTGCAATTTAAGTGAATGTTAATAGGAAAGTAAAAGTCAAACTAAGGTGGGTCCTGTACTTTCAGCTGATGTTCCTTGGGAGGACCAGGTAGCTTTGTGATCTACAAACAGAAAGTATAAATGAACCAGAGATGTGTTTAAGACAAACTAAAATATTTTTGCTCAAACTCTCTAAGCAGATGATTTGAGACCAAAGGTGTAAAAACATTTGTCTTTCCAAGACCTACAATCTTTATTCATGTGGCGGTAAAGTCTATGGAAATAGTTACTCACTGTTTGATTTTCTAAATAACAACCTTGGTGTTTCTTCTCTGCTTTTATGATAATGGCTGCTAAAGGTGCAATAAAATTAAAGTGAATTGAACCTTTGTTCTGTTTCATTAAAGCAACAAGGCAAAAATGACTGCAGCGATTTTTACACGTACAATTAAACACAAGGTGCATTGAGCTGCTGCAGCGTTTCTGTTGCCTAATCAGTTCAACCTCTGAATGATCTGTGTGGGTAAAACTAAAGCTACAAACTTCTGCCACATTGTAGCTCAGACATATGATTTATTCATGTGTGTGATATTTTATTGATTGTTTTCAGCTAGCCAAGCGTGCAGAAGTTATTTTTCTGTGATGTTTTTTTTTTTTTTGCGAGTTAACAAACAGCATCAGTTGCATTACTTCTACAATCTGAACTGAAGAAAGGGCAGCTCTTGTTTGCATGGAGCCCAGAAAAACCAGGACAGAAAGCAAAACATTTGTGATCTTGCCAACGGAGACGCATGTATGTGTAAACAAACCCGAGATAAGATAAGAGACACTTGAAGCAACAAGTGTAAATGTGTCCTTTGTGTAGTCTGCTTTGTGCACTGCACCTGGGGGGAACTTGGAGACGGCAGATTACATATGAAATACACAGAAGATCTGGGTCAATCGGCGGCCAACAGCTATTTTTCAACCTAGAGGTCCATAAGAAGCTAATCTGGCCTTTAATGATAGTGTGTGGCCTCATTATTATTCCTCCGTATATGTCAGGCATTAAAAAAGATAAAACAAGATAATATCGAAGATAACGTGCACTGACTACTGATGCTTCAGCAGCTGTTGCAAGCAAATGATGCACAGTCATGCTGCGAGCATGGAAATTACACACAATGCAACTTTTGTGAGCATGACAAAGCTGCTAAGTGCACACAAGTATGCCCTCACACCTAAATTGATCTGTTTGCCTGTCGATACCTGGAGAGTAAGCAAAATAGATTTCCCATTAAACAGCAGCAAGCCGGCTACCCGTCATGCAAATACGGGGAGATCTTCCTCCTGCACCGAGCCTCGACAATGAATCATGCATTACCCTGTGGCAATGCTAAACTGCATTAATCTTAATGAAAACAATGTTGCATCAAAGTATACTGAAGCAACACTTTGCAAGGTCGAGGCAGGGGGAAATATTTAAAATATTTAATGCTGCATATATGGCATCAAAAGCAGAGTGTGCACTCCGTCCATTAGAGCAGTATGTTAGCAGGTTTCAATAATAAATGCATGCATAATGTGCAGTAAATGTTTAACACTGACTTCGCTTAATAAGGATTCTCAAATAATAAAATATAATACATATTAGTGTATAAAAAAAACATTATCTCTAGAGCTGACGTGGAACCTATAAATTTGGAAAAACCTGCATTAGAAAAAAAAATGTAACAACTATTTTACCTGATACAATTGAAGCCAAGAGAGAGTTTCACAAAGAAGCAATTAAAAATGACAACACACACTAATAATAAATGAGCACACTGACACCGTGTTAGACAGTCTGTATTGTTTTAGATTAATAACGTCAACAAACAATTTTCATTTGATCTAACATATCGCTTCGCTTCTCCTGCACAGTGCGACTTAATAGAAATAGAGAGAAGTCAGGAAGTCCCTGAGTGTGAAATTAGAAGCAAGACATCTCTCACGTCTCCTCACATGAGAGATGATGGTGCTGGTGATCATGATGGATGTGCATTTTTCTGATGGCACAGTTGGTGTATAATTGGATTGATAGAGAAATTTAAGGACAGATGGAGCTTGTATTTTCGTAAGTATTTGCCAAGTTTAGACTCAAATGTAAGTTACATCCTGCAAACCATCCACTGTTGCATTTTTTAATTTTCCTTAAAGAGGAACTTAAAGCTGCAGTTGGCAACTTTGGGTTAAACATCAATAACTTTTTTTTTTGTTCTAGCTGGGAAAAAATGCCATAATACACATGGACAGCTGTTAGTAAGTGACGTGGTCTGAGAGTATTGCGAGATCTCTTGTGTTTTCCCATCACGCCTCTGTATTCAGGATTGGTCAAAATCCTATTACTCTTATTGCCGTAAGCGGGCTCGAGATCGAGCTGACACGAACCAGTTTACTGCAGCTTTCCCTGCAACCATTTTGTTACGGTTAAATGAAATAAACAAAATAAAACAAAATAAAACGTTAGCCGGCACAAACAGCCGCAACAAAGTTGCTTCCTACTGAGTGTCTTTCTACAGCTAACGTTAGCTTGCTAGCTCGTTAGCAGAAGTTACTTGGTGCGACTCTAACCCCCGGAGTTTTGGTTAAAGTGCATCCTTCCTGAAATTCAAAAAATCCATCTGGAACACAAAAAATGTATTGATTTGGGAAGCAATAGAAGGCGGGGCTTTACTGAGAGTACACCGGAAGGACTGCCTAGTTTAAGTATTCTAACTGCAGGCAGATTTAGCTGTTAGCATATTTTAGTTTTTCCACATGATTGACTAGAAAGGCAAATGCACACCTTCAAAAATTTATGGACAGGTGCGTTGCATAAAAAGTTCAAACTAATGAGAGGAGAAAGATCCCGCACACTATCAGATACTTGCAAAAAGGTCCTGTGGACCTTTATCAGGTTTACCTGTGTTTCACATGACAAAGTGAAACTTAACTCTGTTGAGCTAATTCCTTTAGTTCTTTAACTCATCTGAGTTTAACTGGACACTTCAGTTTGAGAGGTTGAATGTTCGAATGGATCTCCTTCACTGCAGCCTGCCTCTGTCTTATTCAAAAATCTGTGGATTAATTACTTCCTTGTTGGGTTGCCGTTGTAGCATTAACGTTATTTGTTCTGGGTCCTCCTCACTCATTCAAGTGCTGAGCATTCTGCACAGTGGGCGGGTGCAGAAACGGTAGTTTTGCTTTCGGGGAAGTCAGACCTAGCTTTCATCTCGCTAACCTATGGCGGTGTGTGTGTGTGTGTGTGTGTTGGTTGTGTGCTTGCATGTGTGTGAACTATTTCCTAGACGATGTGTGGGAGGGTGTGGGAAGAGTTACATTAGAGTGACCGGGCTTGTCTCCTCTAACCACAGTCTTCTGGATTGTGAGCTACTGTTTTTCTTAGAGGGGGCGAAGTGCAGGGCTTGGTTGAACCATCACACACATCATGAATCAATCAATTACAAAATTTGTTTGCAATAGCCAGGTTTCAATCAGTAGAGGGCAGATGCTGTGCACATTTTAACAGAATATGTAGAGTTAGATTACTTTGCACCTAAATGTCAAGATTAAGACCTGAATTAATCAAAAATACTACTACATACTTATAAGCATCGGTTTTGGCTGAAAAAGTGCATGGCTTGGGGGTTTAGTTACTCTCTTAAATATAAAGACATAGCAATGAGGTGGAATGCTGCAAAATGTTTAAAAGAATGCTGATTCTTCAAGTAAAAGCTGTCTTCTAGATGAACTGAGTCAGAGCTTTAATACCACTTTCCATGTATCCTCCTTTAAGTCTTAAAGTCAACATAAACTTGGTGCAACCTCTATAATATATTCTGTTACAGTGTTGGAATTACAGCAAAATTGCAGACTTTCTATATTTAAAAACTGCTTACACTTACTTACACTGACTATTTTTAAATATTAGCGTTCATGTCTGCATCATTTCCCATGAAATTACCAAGTTTATGGAATTTCCTCTGACTCGTTATCTACATTTTCCACTTCAATAAGACCAGCATGCACTATATCTGTCCTGCAAAGGTGTTATTCTAAATATTGCTGTTAACTGAGAGAGTTTGCTGAAGCATACGCTATAATTTGCTCATCCCTTTAGGGATTACCAGATTTTTATCAGATCCTTAAATCATTTTCCTTTTTGTTTCCAGTGTGATTTTCTTGCAGCAGTGATGGAATGTGTCACCTGTGTATACATCAGATATGTTTGACTCTGGGATTCATGAGACTCACGTTGAGACTCAAGATGTCTCCAAGTTCACATTGGCTTTACGTAAGTAATATACTGCGACTTCTATGTTTCAAAGTGCTTTCCAGCTAGATTTCTTTTGCAACCAAGTTTGATTTTCCTTGCATCTGAAAGTTGTGGCATGTTCAGTGTTTTGGTTTAGCACACAGGTTAGCCTAGAAGTTATGGTCATATTAGATCATCCTGTAGCACAAATCAGGAAGTGGTGCTCGCTTTACATAGAACGATTCCCCATGCCATACAAGCACTGAACTACTCTGAACACATCCTGACTGCACCAGGGATCAACTGTATCTGGCTAGATTTGAACTATCCTAGGCTCTATGTATGTTTTTATGAGTTGTGCTGCTGTGTAGTGCTGTAATTTTACTGTAGTTGAAAGAAGCAAAGAAAAATTTCCACTGAGGTGGATAATTATATTTATCTGATTGGTATGAGTACAGTGGATGTGCATGGACCCCTCTGACTTCAGTAGAGGAAGTTGCACGTATATGATAGCTTGCCCTGTGTTCAGCTAATGCAAAAGGAAACAACACCAAGACTCACACCATTCAAAAAACTAAAATCCATGGTTAAAAATAACAGAGCAGTTCCACATTTCTGACGAGTGATAGGGTTTGACTTTATTCTTCTTAATTAGAAAAAAAAAATAACAACACTAAGTATTTAAAGTAATGCAAACTGCTTTGACATGACTTCAAAGAGACACACCAACTTTTGTTTTCTGTCATTTCCCTTCGTCCCAAGTTCAGGACAAGTAGATAGATCCCATTCTTTCGACTGTGCGTGCAGTAACAAGGAAGAGACGGGCAGAGCTCACCCACTGCTAATTAGCT
>JAQFJA010000024.1:27021212-27032769 GCA_029874485.1 Naso brachycentron | reverse complement strand
AAAATTTTACTTTTGACCTGATGAGAAAAAAGTAAGAGGGTCACCACAGCTGTTATGTTTCATCAGCACCAAAGGTATTTATCCTGAGGAAGATGAACTTTCATCGAGCCAACAGTTGTCTAAAAACATGACAGACAGCACTGATCGTTTGTTCCGTCCACTTCCTGTCTAATTTAGAGCCAAAGCAGGAAGTGGCGTGATGTTCTTTGAGCATAGCAAAGAGCAGAGCTGTGGAAGTCAGGCTTTGATGAACAGAGACACAGAGTGTGTAAAACTCTGGAGGGGAGGGTCACCTCCCATCACCCTCACACCCCCCATCACCCTCACACCCCCGCCCTCGTGCCCACATGTCTCCATTACAACCCTAACCTAGACGTTTTTTAACCATCGAGACGGCAGATCAGAAAACACCAGGCTGTGACTTTTTGACACAAGCCTTCTTTGTTTATTTATTGTGTTTCATATAGAAAAACACAACTGACGGTTTCAACTGTCACACATTTTTTTAGGTGTCGGTTCATGCAGGTCATCCCCGTTCACCAACAGTAAAATCAAAAGCAGGAATGCAGGAGAGATGAATGACTTCTGAAGGGTCACGTTTTAAAAGTTTATCCTCATTTGATGGAAATTTTTGTCAACTGAAACACAAATGTAAATTTTCTTACTGAAGATGCTGATCAGCTTGTACAGATCATAAATTACTGACAGGAAACAAATTAGATTTTGTCAGAGTCATTTATGTCCAAACTGTCATTTTCTGCCTTCAAATCATATTTTATCCACACAAAGCCTTTCTTTTCAACCCTGTTGTACAGATACACGACGTTCAAACCGCTGCCTGACAGTTGTGATAAACACAGTTCAAGTTTATTCAAGCCTTTAATCTATCAGCCTCAGTTTGTTTCTACAGCATCTAAAAGATCATAAATGCCTGAAACTTGTTCCCTCCTTCCTCCCGTGATCTGTTCATCCGTCCTGTCAGGAAAGTGTGGGTACTGCCCTGCCTTCACCCTCCTGCACTTTCTACTTCCTGTTCAGCTTCCTGTCTGGCCCAACAATAAGCCTGATCCAGATTTGCTTTAAACTCAGAAGAGCCAAACAATTTGTGTGAAAATACGACTGATAATTGATTTCAAACACAAACGTGGAACTTCGAGGATAGAGGAAAGTGTGCGATCTCCACTACAAGAGGAGACATCACCACATCTTAGGTTCAGCGAAAGTTGGCAGTGGGACAGCTTTGCACACAGGAAGTGAAGGAAACAAAACAAGAAAAACCTAAATGTTTCTCAGGAACCTTTCCAGGGAAAGCTGGACTCAGCAGATGTGGCAGCTGCAGAAACATTCCAGATAGAAAATTGTAAGTGAGGAGTTTCAGCTGTTAGACTTTGCAGCTCAAATAAACACCAGGAAACAATAAACATTCCCTGTTTTACATCTGAATCATTCAGTCCACTGATCAGCAGGGTGTCACAGTGTGTGTATTCCAAACAGTTACCGTGGAAATATGACAGCAGTCACACACTGTGAAAACAAACATCTGAGTCAAAATCATCAGCCGGAGCCTTCATTTCACCTCTAAAGAAGTGACAGCGTCACCATGGTAACCAGCTAACGGATGAACCTTTGACCTCTGGACAACATTTGTCCTCACTGGAGCAGGAAACCAAACACACACACACACAGCATGTATTCATAATAAAGTTGAAAAATTAACAAAAACACACTCACATAAACAAAATACATTCACCTGATAGGTACTAAAACACCTTTGCACTGTGTGACTTTTGCTTGTATAGACACACACACACACACACACACACGCAGAGTGGAAATCAAAACACAGTCATTCCCGTGTGAACTGGAAACAGGGTGGAGCCTCAGCGCTGAACGTGAGTATTTCACCGTCACGTTTCTCGTCTCACAGCAGCTGAGCTGAAGCGTCCTTTGACTCTGTACCTTCAGGAAGATTTTGGTCTTTCCCATCTGCCAGTCGTCGTCTCTGCCGAGCACCGCCTCAGTGATTCTCTGACACGTTCCCCTCAAGTCCTCCTGATGGGAGAGACACACAGACACAAATCAGGCCATAGCTTCATCTCATGCACAGTGTGTTCGGTCGCACGCACACACCTCAAACCAGATCGAGAGGCTTTTAACACTTTCAACAGTCGCCGTGCCAACGTGGGACAATGTTATAAAATGAGTCTGATGACACTTTTTAGTTTTTTAATCACTAACAAATCCAATAAAAACACCAAACTGACAAAATGTGTGTGTGTATCAAAGCCTGATATATCCTCTTCCTCTGTGCCACAGAGCTCCACTGCTGTCCAAAAACTGTTAGAAACACATCAGTTACACACATTACACACACACTCATGCTCAGGCCATCCAAGCAGCGGGGGGTGGGGTGGGGTGGGGGGGGGAAACCATAACATGTAGGAGTCCAAGGAAAACAGACTGCTGTTGCATTGTGGGAAAACAGTATGGTGACCAAACACAGTGACACACAAGCTGTCATCTGATTGGTTTTCACGACACACACATGCGCGCGCACACACACACACACACACACACACACTCTGTTCCAGGCTGGTTTGGCCTCAGTGACCTGAGAATAAGATGACAACCCTTACTTAAAACAACAACAACAAAAATAAACAGCACTGCTTCGTGTCTTCAGTGATTCTTTGCTGCTCAGCAGTCGGTTGAGTCCACAGTCTGTTTCTGTAGGATGACGTCTGGAGGCGCTTTCATGCATTTATTTCCTCTTTGGAAGCTAGAAAACCCTCTTACATTTGGGTTAAAACTGCATTTAAACAACTGTTAACACTTACACACGCACACACACACACATGCAGCAGTAGTTACACACTACCTGTTTGTACGCCGGTTTGACTCCAGGCATGAGCACCCGGTATCGGTCGACAAACTCCACAAAGGTGTAACGGATGGGATATCCTGCGCGGCGGATGCGGATGGTCTCCATCATCCCAGAGTACCGCAGCTGACGCACGCACAGCTCCCGGTCAAAGAGCTACACAAACAAACAGAGCCGCGACTGAAATGTGGGTTTAAGTCATTCATCTGATGTTAAAGGATCCAGTCATGACGGTAAAACCTGCTGTTTCTGTTCATTCACACAACTCCGAATGATTATTACCTGAGCTGGCTGAGAAATGTTTGGCTTGCAGTGTCACTCTTACCCTCTATCCGACCACCTGCCAGCTGAATCCCTGAACAGAAAACACGTTCTGTCTTCAGTTCTTTACACTGGCTCGTGCAGACACTCACCATGGGTTTCTTGTATTCGTTGGGTTTGATGCAGCGCACGAAGAACGGCTGACAGACGCTCAGAGTTCTCATCAGCAGCTCCAGAGATCTCTTAAACTGACTGCTGAGGGTGGGCGAACGCTTCCTGGTCTCTGCCCCCTACACACACACACACACACACTCAGAGTGAGACAGCATAGAAACAATAGAAACTCTTTCTCTCTTCCTGAACTCTGACACTGAACTTTTTCCATTTTTCTCTAAATATAAAAGTGTTTGTTCAGCTGACGCAGCAGCTTCAGAGAACTATAGTCAAACTGACGAATCAACTAATCAATCAAAGTTTATCACAGACTCAGGGCCAAAAAGAGACAACAGGGAATGCGTAAAATAAATGTTAGAATAAATTCAAATAAACAAGAGTACATGAGATAAACAAACAGATGTTAACTGAAGGTCTTTCATAAAGTTTTATTTTAATATTTCCACGGAGCTACTGTAATTAAATTATGTAACGTTAATGTGTCAGTCCGAATACCATCACAGTAACATTACGTTACTGTCAAGAAGTGATTTGGGATTAAAATCACTAAGTGTATGAAAATACATCGAAATTGTTGGCACATTTGTGTCCTAATTGCCCCTTACCTTAACCTGACGGCAACAAGCCACCTTTGCGAAGCTGAAGCGGATTGTTTCCGGACCCGCATCCACTATCAGGGTCAAGCTAACTAGCTAACTAGCTAGCTGGCTATAAACACTTGCCCTGTTCTGTCCTTCTGGCAAAGTTAGCAAATTTGTTGCATAGTTTGAACCCCTGCGCAATGTAATAAATTAAAAATTATGAATTAAAGGAAATGAAAGGAAAAGAGAGTTCTCGATTCTTTTATTTGGAGAGTGTTCGCCGGAAACAAATGTATTGTGTTGTGTCCGTCTTTACAGTGGCTGCTGCCCTCTAGTGGTCACATTAAAAACTGCAATGCGGCGATGAGGTAAAACAAATGACACGACATGAGTGTAGTTTAAAGCTGCCCTCCTGTGGTCGTAGTGAGGAACTGCAGTACAATGCAGAAATTCCAGGTGTTCGCGACATGAATTTTTAAACGCCAGTATGTGCTGCCCTCTTGCGGTTGCAGCAAGGAACTACATCAACGTGATTTATTCAGTTAGACAAAACAGCACGACAACATAGCTGACACTTCCGGCAATTGCTTTCAAAATAAACCTATGACCAACCGAACAAAAAAGAAACGTCTGGGGTAATTGCTCCGTAATAGCGAACAATTAATGGTTTATTATTTTGCGGTTTTTGCAGTTTGTAAGAGTAGGCCTACACATTTCAAAACATTTTGGCCTTTGGTGTGTTGGTCCGGTAAACCAAGCAATCTGAATGCATCTTTGCAGCTGTGTAAAGAATATTATGGACATTTTTAAATGTCAAATTTTTCTGACATTTTATATTCACAACAATTTATCGGGTAATTCAGAAAACTGATGTAAAATCTTACGTATTAATTTCAATATTTCAGAGCCCTCTGCACTAAAATGATCTAGCCTCGACCTTAACTAAGGTGTGTCGATCCGAATACCACAAAGTTTAGAAGTTTTAGAAAACTCACTGAATTTGGAGAAAATTAACCGTTCTTACCACGAGTTTGAGTTAGATGAGAGGTTGAAACCTGTTTCATTACAGAGAGCTAATGTTAGCTTCACGGTCCAAAGCCAGCTGACTCATTTTGACCATGTTTGTGTGTATTCAACACACATAGAAAAAGAAATGAAGATATCTGGTTTGACGTGTAGCTAACTTTCCACTGAAGCGTTTCACCACCGTAATAAAACCCCCCAAACAACTGTATTGTTAACGTTAGCTAGTTTTATGTCAGAGACCCTCTCCTCTAATTTGAAGGTGTTGATGTTAAATTTTGTAACCAGTAAAAGTTGTGAACTGGATTTCCCTTCACCTTCACCTGACTCCAACCAGCCATCTCTGCGAGGCCAAAGATGAACGTAACCCAGAAGGGTTAACTTTTTGCTTTAATCATTAAAAAAAAATTTTTTTTAAGAGGGGCTTGTGTCCAGACCGCCCCAACCAGCACTTAGGGACTGAATGTCTTCCAAGTGTCTCTTCTTTGGTGTTAAAGACTGTTAAAGACTAAGTTAGCTAACAGGCTAGCTAACAAAACTTTCTTTTTCTACACAAACATCTTGTCAAAAGTCTTTCTCAGTTCTTGATGACTGTGTGTCTGTCTTTCTAGCAAAGTGAGGGAAAACAAGCACAATTTAAAATATATATATTTTTAAAAGTCCAATTTATTCTATACTCGATCCCTTTATTTGGAAAGTGTTTGCCAGAAACAATTGCACAGTGTTGTGTCTGTCTTTATTACGGATGCTGCCCTCCAGTGGTGACACTAGACAACTGCAGTATAACAATAAATAATTTTGAATGAGGCAAATAAAATAATAAAACGCAAGTGTAGTTAGAACCTGCCGTCCAGTGGTCTCAGAGAGGAACTGCAATGCTCGAATAAATCCCCGGCCTAAATCAATATTAGAGTAATTGTTACATGTGTCATTTGTTACATTTGTATTAGCATAAGATTTGTAAATAAAGTTTTTTTTAAATGTAGTTTTGTGGCATTGAGGGTTTGCTAAATGTCTTCCTCATGCTGATAGGGCTGACTGTTGGCATGAATCTGTGGGGAATCAGGGGTAATGCTGTCCTCTAGTGGCATTGGTGAGGAACTACATCAAAGTGACAAATCAAGATAGACCAGATAACATGACAACAAAGCAAATACTTCCCGTACTTTGTCCTTTTAAAATATATCAGTCACTAACCAAACAAAAATTTAATTGTTGCGATAGCTGCTCTGTTGTTGCGAACAATGAATCTTGTGTGTTTTCTCAATTTGAATGAGGATACATTTCATATCACATGAGCCATAAGCCAGCCATGTATCGAAAAGCTTTGATGTTGGTAGTTTAACCACCAGTAAACACGCCTGCCTTTCTTAAGAAAAGAGAAACATTTGGACTGTTTCAGTCTGAACTAAAGACTGAAAAATTATTATTAGCATGATATTTTTTTGTGAAATTAAATTTTTCTGAAAGGAGTCATTTTGAAAGCACGAAGGAGACTTTGTTTGCTATCAGGGGCTTAATGTATCAGGATGATGTAGTTCCTCACTGTGACCACTGGAGGGCAGTAAAAAGTAATGGCTTCACCTGTTATGTCAACAGTCTGCTATGACAGCATGATCTCTACAGCACCACTGGTGGTAGCCTAAATGATTTTGTTTTTTAAAAATTATAATAATAATAATAATAATAATAATAATAATAATAATAATAATAATAATAATTATTATTATCATTATTATTATTATATATTTTTAAATTGTCCATATAAAAACTTGTACAAGCTGATATTTATATGACATTGATATCACTGATATTGATATAATTGTTTTACACATCAAATTTATTGTGTTATTGTAGTCAAGGGTCACTGTTGATAAGATATCTGTTAAGAATGTGCAACTGGAGTCTCTAACTGTGTCTCTATATTGCAATTATTTTGCTGTTAGTGCAAATGGAGAATGTTAATCGTCACTTTTCTTAATAAACACTACAAACACTAAAAGCCATTCAAATTCCAATAAAGTTACATGCAATAAATTCTTTGTGAATGTTTTTCCTTGCTGTGTTTAAGGTATGGGTGTGAAAGTCTTTTGCCGTGAATGATTTGAAACTGTACATGAGTGTACGCAGGATCACGAATGTTTACTACCCTCCTGTGGTCACTATGAAGAACGACACCAAGAAATGTCTGAAGCATTACTGTGAGAAAGCACCAAAAACTTAAATCCCTCATGTGTTTTCATAAAAAGCAGATATTAATTTTGTTATCATAGCATCAAATAGTTACAAAATAATATTAATTTATAAGAATATTAATTTTAAAATTGGTACGTTTAGAGAAGTGAGTTACTAAGTAAATTAAATCTGAATGCAGGTAAAATATTAATTTCAATAGTAAATAAATTTACTACCATCAGAAAATGAGAATGATATGACATTCACTTTAGAAAAAAGATGTTTAGATTTTACTGTATGTTGCTTTGAAAGCTCAATACAGTGTTTTGTAGTCTGATTCTTGTGTAAGATCACCAGTTGAGGGTAAAAAAACCATGACAGACTCTGATCCAGAGCTGTTTTTATTTGTTCAAATGTTCACTGGTTATTCTCTGGATAAATTCTGTGAACTCTTAGTTTAACATTTTGTCTAATTTTTAAAATAAGTTTAATTTAAATAACTGTAAAAATTGATTTTTAATGGTAAACTACTGCATTTTTTTTTCAATAATCTCCTGATATCAGAATGAAATAAAAAAAAGTTATGTGCACCGCTGGTCTCTAAATGCAACAAAAATGATTTCTATTATGATTTCTGTTTGTCAGTGTCACTGAATTTATCATATTAATCACAAATTTATTTGAACATTTGACCTGCAACTCTAGTGATAGGGCCATCACTCTATTACCATAGCGACATCTGCCTGGAAGATTTGTTTGATGAACTTGTTCTTGGAGGAATGAACGAGCTGGATGATGTCACCATACAAAGTGTCTCTATTTTTCTCCAGGAAGCCTGCAGAAGACACACACACACACACACACACACACACAAACACACACACACACACACACACACAAACACACACACACGTAACAGAGGGAAACTCATTAAACATCTTTGACCTCAGATGTGTGTGTAGTAACGGAGGAACGTTGTGTTTTCGGGTGTGTATGAAGTGACTCTGACCTCTCGTCTCGTAGTAAACCACTCCAGCAAAGTGTTGGATGCCAAACTGAGTCTCATGGTTGTTCTTCGGAGGGATGTAGTTTGTGTTGAGTTTGTGCTGAAAGTTCAGCTTGTTCAGCATGGTGGTGTCTGTGCCCTGCAGCACACACAAACACAGACAGATAACAGTATCAAATACAAAATATTTGTTTGTATATTTAAAATCTCTTAAATCTTAGTTTCAAATCTTCAACCAGCTATGACAGATTTTTTTTGTCCACTTGTTTCATCAGACACCAGCTGTAACAGTAGCAGCCAAAGCTAAAGTAACACTGCCTGTCTGCTCGGTCTCTAACCAAGTGACGGTTAATTATGATGGCTGACTAAATGTTCCTACGGCATCCTGACAGCGTTGAGTGAGTGGAGACCAGAGGAGAGAAGCAGGGCTGTCCATCCTGTCAGCACAGGTACCTTGGGGAACTTGCTCTCCTCGTCAATGAGCGAGATGATGTTCATGGGTTTGATGGCGATCATGTCCAGAGCGTCCTGGTTGTCAGTGAACTCGATGTGCTGCCAGTTGATGTGCTCCAGGTTGTACTCCTCCTGCTCCAGCTTGAAGACGTGACGGACGAAGAACTGCTGCAGGTTCTCGTTGGCGAAGTTGATGCACAGCTGCTCAAAACTGCAGGAAGGGGGGCAACAAGAGACAAGAATACTGTGACAAGGAGAGAAGAGTTTCGCTCCCAGCTGATGTTCCTCCACAAGTTTCACTTTACAACAGCAAATACGGAACTGCAGGAAACCAGAGTGAGAAACCACATGAGCTTCACCTGATCACAGGAAGTGCATAAGTTTCTTTCCAAGTCACTGTATGATGGAAGAAATGTACAGATCCCCCATGTGCTCAGTATTTATCAGCTAAAAAGATGTTACGTGCATGTGTGTATGTGTGTGTATGTGTGTGTGTCTTACCTGTTGACAGTGAAGTTCTCAAAACCAAATATGTCCAACAGTCCGATGGAGCGTCTGAGAGTTTTGGGCTGTGATGGTTTGTAAATGGCTGCATTGATCTTCTCCACAATCCACACAAACAAACGGCCATAGATTCCCTAAAACACACACACACACACACACACAAACACACACACACACACACACACACACACACACACAGGGCATCTCTGACTACCTGTCATGCATCTTAGTTTTTGCCCTGTATCTACGTATCACAAAAGATGCCTTTGATAATTCAGTGATATACCTTCACAAACGCGTCCCGGACATCCAGAGCTTGTTCCATGCTGAGGGGGGTGGAGACAGTTTCTCCTCTGGTGATCAGAGTTCGGCTTGTCAGACAGTTCATCAGATCCTTACAGTCCACCTGAACACACACACACAGAAATTTCCTCAAACCTCAACTCTTCCTTTTATGGGACCTTTTATGTTTCTTTATCCAATTCCAGCCGATTCATATGGATGAATCATTACTGAAACAGATTAACGGCTGTGTGTGTGTGTGTGTGTGTGTGTGTATGTGTGAGCGTGTGTGTGTGTGAGACCTCCAGTAGTGTAGCAGCAGTGGTAAGGTGAGGGCTGCGGACGACCTCGCAGGCATCCAGGTTGTCATAGGTACGAGCTGCAGGGTTAAAGGTCAACAGAGTGTATATTTAAAGTGTTAATGTTTGTCTACGAATAAATGAAAAACACAATTAAATATAAAAAATATTTTAAAAGAGAAAAAAAATCGCAAAGATATGTTAAAAACTTAAAGCTTGACAGGTGTTTCTCTCAACGTCAGACACATCACAAAAGCAATGAGGGGACAGAATGCAGTAAAAACAAACAAACAAACAAACAAACAAATATTTATTTCAAAGACATGGGCAAATAAAAAAAGTCCTCAAAGCACTCGACACACGGCTGCTGCTGGTGAGACGAGTGTATCAATATTTTGTCAAGTCAGATCTTTGCTCAAGTAAACTAAGGCGAGTCGACAGTGGGAAGAATGTTCAGAGAGGGTTTAGTGAGAAAATCAACCTGAAAATATAAACTGAGGAGACAAAAACAGAATTTTGGAAAGTGAGAAAATCAAAGCATAGCTGCAGAGAACTGAACACAGAGACAACTAATATGAGATACACACCAGAGACACAACAAACACGGCAACAACTTAATGTCTGAAGTCTTTCACTCAGGAATATTTCGACCTTACCGTCATATCGGAGGTTTCCCATGTGCAATATGGCAGCTAGCAGCTTAGAAGTCTCCCAGTTCTCTTTGTCTGTGAACATAAGAACCTGCAGAGCAAAGGAAGAAAAATCATCTCACCATCCATTTTCTTTGTCATACAAGAGGAACAACCTTTTAAAAGAATTATTAAGTGAGGACCATGAGTGATAAAGATACACAGAGCTAGTGTTTCTTTTCTGCACTGTAATCAGTGTGTGGTTTTGATCAGTACCTTCATTGCAGAGCGGATGTTGGAGTATTCTTTCATGTCATCTCGGCCATCACACACGGTGCAGTTCCCCTGCAGGGAAACACAGAGATGGATGGAGACTAAAATACACCTTGTTACAATCAGCCCCTGCTGTTTAACTGTAAAGAACAAAACATAACAACTGAAAAGATCAGGTGATGATTTTCCAGTTCATCACTGAAGGTGACTTGAAGCTGTTTTGAATAAACAGACTTATTAATTGAGCACAGATTAATGTTTTTTGCACTTCATCTTTGTTAAGCTTAGAAAAGTCTTTTAGGGAGATTCTGGGAAACCCTTCCTAATGTTAAATTGGTTATCTTAAAGATTTCCATGCTGTTAATGTCTGTTAAGTCTCTCACAGAATGAGGTGAAACAATGTTGATGAGTCTTTGACTCACTGATGAAAGCTCTTGTATTTGCAGCGTTGCCAGGTTCTATGATCTGTGTCTCTGGCGACATTCCCTTGCTGAATCAGTAGCAGCACAGTTAGTGACACCTTTTACATCAGTCATCAGGGATTCATCTGCCCAGAGGGCAGACAGAGCCAACACCACAGGCTCGCTCTTAGTTGTGTCTGACTGGCACAGCTACTTTTCATTTCCTGTGAGTAACGATGCTGAATCAGTTCACGAAGAAAAAACAGCATTCAGGTGGCGACAGCTCAAGTACAAGTTCACGTCCAAAGAAAAAGAAAACTCAGTGGTCTGAAGAGGGAAACAGGTGGTGGAACTATAATGTTTTAGTGGACATTAATGGTTGTTAACTATCTGCAAAAGTCAATGTTTCAGCTGCTGCAGCTGCAAACAGGTTGATAATAACGTGACCACTGGTGTTGTTCAGGGTGTACGCAGGTATACGGAGTATACCAACTTATTTTTCAGTCTGCATTGAGTATGCCCACTTCTAAATCCCCTCTGATCCCATCTGTTGCAAATCAGCTGTTCCAAGACACTGTTTACAAAAGAAACTACTGGTCCAGGGACTATAAGCAA
>JAQFJA010000024.1:26897340-26917617 GCA_029874485.1 Naso brachycentron | reverse complement strand
TCCCTACCAGCTTCCCATCCAATAAAAGGTGACACCATGTTTCATTGGAGTCAAATTCTGGGTGGTAAGGAGCAGAATTGTCATTGTGTTACTGCCCCTTCACTGCAGCTCAGCAAGGAAACACTGAACTGCAAACAGCTGTACCGAAAGGACTAACTTTCAATGATATCCACTTGGTTCGTTAAAATCAAAATGCTGAAGCCTGATATTCAGGTAAGTGTTACAATATAATTTTACACAGAACAAGAACTGTGAATATCACTTCCATTGGTGGCGTGTGGTAAGCCTGTTTCCTAACAGGACTGTCAAGACAGACTTGAAAAAATGTGAAACTATCCTTTAAAGGGATAGTTCACTCAAAAATAGAAATTCAGTTATCATGTACTCACCCTCATGCTGATGGAAGCCAGGCAAAGTTTTTTTAGTCCACAAAACACTGCTGGAGTTTCACAGGAAAAAAGGCATTGCAGTCATGTCTCAAATAACTGTAGTGAATGGTGACCAGGATTCAAATATAAAAATAACACACAATAAAACCATAAAATGCCTCTATACTGCTCATCCAAAATAATCCAGCCAACTCTGGCTCCAACTCTGATGTCCACTCAAGATGCACATCTGGACCAGAATGCATCCCGTTTTTGTGTTGTTTCCTGTCGGAGAAGCACCACAGCATGGCAGGACAGACAATTTACAAGTGTATGTAAACAAATAGAGATTCTGGTCAAATTTATTTGTCTGTGATACTTCAACTCATTTCTCTGTGTTATTGCTTGTACCTCAGAGCAGATTAGAATGATGATGATGCTGTATGGGTAATTTTTGAGTGACACACATCCGGTCTCGCACAAAAGCCAAGTTCATTCCATTTGTTCAACTTACATACCCCTCCTGCCCTTGCAGTGGCAACTCACGCAACGTATGCTGTGACTTAATACCAAGGGCTGAGGGAAAGTGGGCAAGGGCATTGTACTGGACTAATGAAACGCAATGTCCTGAAGCCTCCGCATGCTCCACACCAGTTGAAGCTCACGCAGCTCTAGGAGGAACCAAGGAGAGCGTGCCTAACTGCAGGATCAATTGGAGTGCATGTCTGGCAAGTTTGGTTTCTGTTTCTGGCTCCGGACTTTAGATATCATGTAAACACAGGTCTGTGTGTGGCGTTTGATCTACAGGCTTCAGTGAACAGGGAGACTAAAAATGTGGCGTCAGTGACGTTTTTCAAAATAACGTGGCATGTCAAGGCTTAAGACACTTGGATTACTTCGGAAGAGCAGTATGGAGGTATTTTATGGGTTTATTATGTTTTTCTTTTTACATTTGAAATTTGGTCACCATTTGCTTAAATTGTTCAGTAGATTACTGCAACATCTTTTTCCTGAGAAAAATTGTTTATGGACTAAAAATCTTCACCCAACCTGCCTTTGGCATGAGGGTAAGTATATAATGACTGAATTTTACTTTTAGGTGAAATATCTCTAACATTCTCAAAAGGAAATAATAAAAAAAAACCACACAAATTTAAATGAGTGCCAAAGCTGTGTACTTTCATCTGTCTGAGGATTCTTCAGTGGCTCCAGACTCAAGCATTTTGGTGCAGTATTACATCTATTCAGCATTTATCTTTTATTTATCCAGAGCACAAATACACCTTCACATTATCTCACCTGCAAGCTGCCCAGTACAGTGTGAGTCTTTATCTGCTGCCAACTGAGCCGCCACACTGCAGCAGCTCAGGATTTAGTATGTTTCCTCAAAGACACCTCAACAGAGAGAAAAAGGAAAGTTCAAACACTTTCACTCGTATTTATCTGCCTGTCCAGCATCAACACTTCAGGACACCATTCTGTTAAGTATGGACATGATAATTAAAACACAACACAACATTTTACAGTCTAGCTCTTACTTAATTCTAACAGAAGTGATGCATCAACAAATGTAATTTTAAAAGCTTTACAAAGCTTGTATTTATTGCTGAGTCTTTCTGCACAGGTGCAAGATGGTGTGTCCAGCTCACTTTTTTTTGCTCAACAGTGGGTTTTTTTGTTTGTTTGTTTTTTGCATTCATTTGTGTTTTACTCTGTATATTGATTAGTCTATTGTAACTGTTGAAAGCTCACATTTATAAACCATTAGAGCTAAAAGACACTGCGATGACAAAAACAAACTGAAAAATCATAATCTTAAAGAACAGAATTCTGAACCAGAACAACTTATCATCACTATTAATAGATGAATAAAAATACTGAAATGTTATGTGGAACGATGGAAAAGCTGAATGGCAACAGTGAAAATGATACTGATACAAGAATAAACCACACTGAAAATATCTGGACATGCTGTGTACCCAACAGTAAAAACCAGTGATGGTACCCTCATATGAATTTGCTTCCTCTCTCTTCCTGAACTGTGAGAAACCTCTGTGAGTTTAACTTATCAGAGAAAACCTTAAACTCTCTCACCAAAGCATAATAATTATATAAATATATGAAAGTTCAGTGGATTTGGAAGGTTTAGGAGAAGGCCATGCAGCTGTGAAGTACTTACAAAAGTAATACATTACATTATGCACAAGTATTTTTCCCTGGCCTAATTTAGAAAATCTAACTGTGTGATTTTGTACAGAAAGTGGATGTTGGGAAATGTCACAGAGGGTTATTTTATATAAGCAGAAATGTTTTAGATGTAAAATTCAAAACAGCACTCAGCTGACGTCAGCTTGGCCTTTCCACTTAATGTCCTTCTGTTATTTCAGTGCAGAATGACACCACACGGCCGTCTGTGTTTCTGCAGCCAGAATGACGACACCCACACTGGAATAAATGCATAGTTTATCATATCATAACAATAACTTCTCAAGGCTACAGCGTAAATAAAACAGTCTAGAAGATTTTTGAGATTGTAGCCTAAATTATGAACAGGAAGTGAGGTGAACAAACCGTGTCATTAAGAAGAGGTACACTGAATATTTATGCTCATTCTGTGAGGAAATTCAAGACAAACATTGCTCTAAAAAGATAAAATTCCTGCAACTACTGAGATATAGTGAGTGATCGCCTTGCATTTCATACAGCTACGAGCTATCGGATATCACAATTTAGGCTACGTCTGCTACAGTACAGTATCGCTTTAAGTTCCTCTAGATACCTGAATACAAACAGCATTCTGCTGTGGAAAAGAAGAAAGAGAGAAAAGTCAGTCATTCCTCTATAGGCAAATCTTAAAAAGAAGTCTCCATTAGTGCAGAGCAAAGAATCTCAGAGTGATGTCTTTGAGGGGTCTCAGTGGTTCTTGAGGGGTTTTACGAGGGGTGTGCAGTCAGACCTTTTCTTTGTAAGGGCTTCTTCAGGGCAGCTCCACCCTAGGAGGGGGGGTTAATATGGTACCATCTATTTGGGGGGTTCAAGAGTTCTTGAGTGGTTGCAATGGCTTAAGAGCGCCATGAGGGTGTCCTTAAAGGTTTACAAAGTACTTAAGAGGGTTCAGCAGTTCTTGAGAGATTTCCAGGCGTCCCATAGGGATGTTCCTTAGGGAAATCAAGGTTTAAGGGGTCCATGAGGGGGATCTTTAATATATAAGGTGTCCTTGTGCAGGCTCCAGGAGACACTGACTGGGTTTGAAAGGTTCTTGAGGAAGCAGAAATAATATTATAAAATCTCTACAAAGTGCAAGAGTTGAAGCACGGACGGATTAGTGAGTGGGCCAACTGTGCGCAGAACCGTCTCAGAATGTCCGTCTGAAGTGACGGATATTAAATCCTCCTTTTTCACACATCAAAGTTTGTTCACAGGTGTTGGGTACCACTGCTTGTGAAAAGGTGAATGAAGCTTTCAGTGTCTCTAGGGGAGCTGCGTTACATCTGATAAATTTCCTCAACTTATGTCGACTGAGGCAGCGATGGTCGGGTCTGAAGACGACAAGTATGAAAATGGAAGCAATCTAGTTGTGTGGATAAGACAGAAGTGAATTTTTCACACATCTGCAGCTGCTCCTCATCGAGCTGCAGGCTACGTTAGCTGCAGCTAAAACATCCAAATCTCTGACCAAACTGTCAGCACTGGAGTTGCATTGTGGGTAATGTGGGTGCCGGGCTGACATTGAGTTTGAGCATTCCTCTAAACAGTCCATCATGGGCCAGAAGACGTTACCGAGGGGCAATAATAATTCACTGGAGAATTCCTGTAACATTTCTCGTTGGAAAGTCACAGAGCTTTGTCAAAGAACAAACGTCCTGATCACATTTTTCTGCCTTTGATCCAAATGAATTTTTTGAGTATCTGCCAACTAAATCCAATCCAATATTAATTTGCTGATTTGCTCCTTCATAGCAAAGGCTGCACTGCATACTGATGTTTATGGCAGGATCTCATTATTTTTATGATCGATTAATCCGCAAATTATTTAACATGTTTTGCCTAAAACATCAAAATAAGGAAAAAATGTGTATCACAAATTCCCAGTGCCAGATGTTAAGTCTTAAGATGACTTGTTTGGTCTGATTAACGATCCAAAATCAAAATACATCCAATTTAGTCAAATTAAGCAGAAAACCAGCAAATCTTGACATTTGTGACGCTGAACCAGACAATGACTGAAGAACAACTAATCTTTGAGTCGACTAACTTGAGGCTGCAGTAACATTTCATTCTAAAAGAGCAACGATAAAGTAATGCGAATCAGTTTCTCTGATGGCATCCTGTTGTATTCAGTATAACTACATATCTGTGCACAGAGGAGTCTGTGTCATCTGTGCAGGAAGCAAATACTAAGACATAAAAGTAAAAGTGACAGCTGTTTTTACACACCATTTTTGTTAAACTGTTGTCCTTGCTGATGTGTCAAGCCACAATTCACAAACATCAAACTGTTTAGCAGCTGCGGCTTTTTTCAGAAATACCATTTTTAGGAAATGTTAAGAAATACCAAAGAAAAATTTTGCAAATACTCTTCCAATCTGAGATTTTCTGAGCTGCAAGCCCTGCCCCTAAAGTTCCTGTACTTTTGGAAAGTATTTTACCTGCAGCAGGTACTTCTTAGGAGAAAAAATACAGTCTCCAGAACTTTAGGCTCTGGTTCCTGCAGCAGGGAAAGTTTCGGTAGAAGAAACACAGCAAAGTGTCTTTTTTATTTTTGAGGCCTTTCACATTTCTGTGCCCAGGGGCCCATTTTCTCACAATCCGTCCATGAGTGAAAGGATGTATGTAAGCTAACCGTTTTTTCTACCTCACAGAGTGTAACATCTTAATACAAAATAAAGAAATGAACTAAAATGTCCCTTTAAGGATGTTTTGAAGACTTATTCTTATTGGACTAGACATCCTTTGACGTGAAAATCAAAAACCTGGGTGTTTGGGTGAAGCTAGCGAAAAACACAACACCCCCTCCCCACCTGCATCCTGCATGCGGAACAAGCATCCCGGCAGCGCTTGCCCCCTCTGTCCTCCCTCAGGTCCTCAGTCAGCATCCCGAACTCCGGACGCGGTCATGTCTGTGTGTGGCGTCCCTCCCATCCATCCCTGCTGCAGCCTCATGTCAGGTGTGTGCAGTCACCTACATCATGTGTGTAGATGTGTGCGTGTGAGCGTGCGTGCTGTGTAGTCATCCCAACCTCGGCGCGCAATCGGTGCGGTTGGGCGCCTCGGTGCTGGTGATGTTGTACTGCGAGTCTGGTGTCCAGAAGAACACATAGTAAATCACCAGGATGAAGGCAGCGACGGACACGCACATGAAATACACAATTGCCATCGCCACTTTCACCCAGATCTTAGTTGACATGTTGGCGTGTTTGGCCCGCAGCTCGCCGGGATAACTCGGCCTCCGCTTCATGTCCCCGTTCAGCTTCTCCGCGGTCACGGTGACTTGCCTGCTGGCCGCTTTCATCTTGATAGAGCTAAAACGTTAACAACCGATGTTTCCTCCGCTGAGTGCTGTGTTCATCTGAGTCCGGACAGCAGAGCCAGCTGTCCCCCTCTCCTGTCCTCGGCTCCCCTCTACTCCGGAGCGGTGACAGGATGCGGTAACTGCAGGGCAGCGGCTCGGGTCCCGCCGCCTCCCTCGGTTTCGTGTCCGCAGGACGGTAAGGCTCTCTGACCCCTCCGAGTCCTCGGTGCGCACCGGGCAAACTGAACTCGAGGAGAATGTTCCCAGCATCAGCTGGATGGGATGGGATGTCGAGCTGGCTTTGATTAAACAGGCCGTTTCCGGAAGGTCTTTTCAAAATAAGACATACTGTAGGCCCAATTGCAGCACACGGAAACATGCGTATTAGGTTTAGCTCCAGTCAGTCCCCCTGACCAAAGAATTAAGCCAGAATCTGGAGTTGGTCCCCGGCCGCTGCGCTGTGGCTGCCCGCTGCTCCTCAGGGATGGCTTACATGCAGAGAACACATTTCACTGTACACTGTATATGTGACCAATAAAGCACATTTACCTTTACTTTACAGAAGTAAAAAGATACAAATGAAACGAGAAGAAGAAAGGAAAAACTAAATAAGAGTGCACTGGAAGTTTTTAGCGGTAGTAATAGGCTACGAATAATATGATGTGCTGATGTTTTCATCTCATGCTAACACAAACTGCCTAAAAGGTCTGTAGTTGTAAATCAAGCACACTGACAATTCTACAAAAAAAGCAGGTTTGCATAGGCTATACATTCAATTTACCACATGCATTTTATCCATTTACATTTACAAGATAATAACTGAGCAGAAAATTGCAAACTAACTGCACACTGCCAAGGATAACGATGGAAAAAGCAAAATTTGAATGACTGGGTACGAATAACAATATCAAGTGGGCTAATTTGACAAACAGGCCAGGTGGTAGTAATTTATTCTCACCACTTTCGTTGGCAGTGTGAAAGCATTCCACATGAGAAGCTTAAATATTTAAGGTTTCTTTAAGCAGCAAATTAACCTGCACAGAAACCTCACATACGCCCAGACTGAAGCTATATTCACAAACTCTCTCATGATTTTAAACTTCCCTCCAAACAAACTGCCTTTAGCTGTGAATCGTTATCTTTGTCCTTCAGTTAATTACACTAAGCTGGACCTTTATTATTAAATGGAGAGAAAAAATATCCACTCTTATTCTGAAGGAAAAGTCGCCCGCTTTCCGCCGCCGCTCCGCGTGTCTCTGTCACACTTGACGCAAGTCGGACGAGGAGGGGCTGAAAGTACGCAACACCCGACGATTGGGTCATAGTTTCAGAGAAACGTCCCGCAGCAGAAGATGGGAGAGATGCAGTCTTCATCCACAAATTATCACCGCCTCGGATTTTCTCCTCCAGCCTGTAAAATCTGCACAGCAGCTGCTTGCCGGAGCCCATAAAAGAGACATCAAAACCATAAAAAAAGCTTTTCCTTCACAGATGAGTCACAGGCTGCAGCCATTAAATGTAGGCTGTGCATTTACAGGGGCATTTCTAACCTTCATTATGTAGCCTACTGTTAACAGGGGATGAAAGAGAAAGCTGTGGGCCATTCTTCCCCCTGTCCTGCAGCAGCCAAGGTCACAACCATGCACAAGACCACATTCAAACAACAACACAGCACTCTGGGTATTCATTATGTGCATGAGGGCAGAATGGCTTCATGCTGCCTGGTGAGCAGGACATAAATCCATGTGTCTGCGCTGCATGAATGGAGGAGCAGCAGCTATCAGCTCACATATTACTGCGGATGTAATCTGCACAAAACGTTAAGAGCATCAAGCAGTTTTTCATCAGGCAGAAAAGCCTCCAACCCGACACTAAACATTATTTTTATCAGTCTCACACCTACAGAAAGAAAAAAAAAAAAGAAAAAAGATGTGACTGAAGCCATCAGAGGAATACATTTATTGGCTAAATGAGAAAAACAAAACTGATGTGAGCTTTACATTTCATGTCATTACACATTTTGAAAGCTGCACTAACATCAGGCCTCTGCTCTCTGACAGACATATTTTATTTCATCAGTGGCTTTGACGACATTAAAAAGCTACAGTTTCAGATTCATGCTAGTCCGGATCATTTTTCTGAAAACAGCTGCACACCACCCAAAAAGGCAAACCTTGTTAGTTCTCAGAGCGATTTCATGAATCCAACAGGAAGACGTCGTAGAAATGGATGCACACCGAAATATCAACTGCCTTAAATACACTCAGTCATAAAGCTCAGAAAAACAAACATCCATAAGCATAAAAGAAAACATAAAAACATTTCTTTTCAAAGCTCACAGGCTATTTTGCACAAACACCCAACTGTGGAATGTTCATTTCCATGTGAAAACTGTACATATTTCAGTTCCTTTCAACTTAAATGCATCATTTTTTTCCTCTGACAGAGAACACAAAAATACTAAAGCTTCCCATTTTTCTGCTTGTTTTTAAACGCCACAGCCCAGCCGCCACGACTACCATGATTCAAAGAGCCGTTTGCAGAAAACAAAGCACAAACTCAGAAACAAACCAAACTAAAGCCCTTGGTCTGCTGAGGTATGAGTGAAGGCTTCATTCCAAAAGAAAAAATCTCCATTAAAAAAACTACAGCCCAAAGTTCATTTCTCATTTCTCTACACTCCAGACATTTGAATGCAAGTTTGCATTTCCAAATATGAGACGAACATATCCTTAAAACATGGCCGTAACAAAAATGTACATTATTCATGTAAAACACATATAATCTTTTGAGTAGATTTTTTTTCATAGCTTTAAGATATTTTGGAATGAGACCCTCGATTTAAAAAACAAACTTTCCACCAAAGAGGCAGTGTGTCATCTCAGGAGAGACGGAAATGACAGATTTCTCTGTAAAAATGATGATTCACAGCTCATCAGAATCACAAAATGACAGCACAGTCTGTGTCAATAATAATATCAGATGTTTCCTGATCGCAATTATCTCATTAAAACAGCAAACAGGGCGACTGCTCAGAGCACATCAATGGTATTTTGATTTGAGATGAAGAGAAGACGTGAAGAAGTCAAATGGTGTTGTGTCAAAGTGCCCTTCAGCAAGACACCTGATCCGAGAAGTTTATCCAGGTGAGAGCAGTTATTCTACAACACACACACGCACACACACGCACAGGCACACGCACGCACGCACGCACACACACACACACACACACACACAGCAGGCCTGCACAGCTGGCTCTGATGTAAAACATTAAATAAATTACATGTAAAACGTGCCGATCCTCCTGCAGTGAAGCTCATGTAAACAGGCAAAAGGATTCTGATGTCTGAAGATCTTTAGTGTGTCACATGTTTTTTTAGAAGTTTTCTCTCACATGACAAAAAAAACAAAACAGTGTCAGTGTGGTATGATGTGAAAACTCATTTCAAAGGTCAATCTGACAAACCAAGTAATTAAAAGCCTCAAACTAAAACCAAAAATCAGAATCAGCTGAAGGCTGAAGCCACATCTCTACGTTGTGGAGACTAATGGAGTCGAGACCAGACCAGAGGTGAGGCGACAAAGATGGCTGCCACAGTCATTCACAACAGAGACTTTGAAGTTGCAGGACAAAGACTGGAAAAACAGCAGCTTGAGCGGTCGCGAGTCCACTTCGAAAAGGACTCTGTTTAACAAAAAACTTTATATTTAAAAAAAAAAAAAAAAAAAGAGATGGAGTTTCGCGAGTGTGTTTTGTGGGTGCAAATTAATCCGGTATTTTCCTGCAGGAAATTAAGTCTGATGTTGTAGATTTATTCCCAAAAGCAGCCTTTTTAAAGACTCTTATACAACATTGGAGCTTGTAAACTAGCTAAATAGACAACATTGAAGGGGAAACTCTACGGATTTTACACGTTTTTCAGGCGTTAGGGAGTGACACTGCATAAGTGAGAGAAGCGTTTTTTGGCTCCAAAAGGAGCTGTGTGAAGAGGCTTCAGGCTACATGAACCACAGCTGAACGTCAGACCAAACCGCCGAGTTGACTTGTGATAAAGTGATTATACTTCTGGTTGTGCTGCGCTGACTCTACTGAAAACTGCGCATCATGAATCCAAAAATGTTGACAAAATGAACCTGATCAATGAATTCAGATGAAACTGACAGAGATTAGCCACATCCTGTCTGTTCCTGAGCCAGCCGAGTGGACGCTGTCACTAACAAGATGTGAACCTCAGACGTGCGTGGATGAAATGTCACCTAAGAACTGATTTCAGGTCAGTTAGGTCTTTCTGTTGAGATTATTTTCCTACATCTTTGTAAAGACAGTCCACGTAGCCTGCTTCTCCAGAGTCAGAGGTTTTTCCTTAGCACGCAGCTTAAATCATTTTCTGTCATGATCTTGTACACGTGTGGTCTTTTGGATAAAATCAGATTGATTTCTCAAAGAAGAAAACCTGTGAGTGAAATGTTCTAGAACATTTTTGTTACAAAGAGAGACCAAACACAGCAGTCGCCCCGAGGTGATCACACAGATGTGAAAACAGCACAGAGAGCTGAAGAGAGGCGGGGCCATGGCGGTGACGCACAGTTTCTCCTCCTCCTCACAATGGCTGAAGTTATTTTTTCTTCTTTACTTCATTGTTATATTTTGGTGTGTGATGTCACTGTGATGTGTAGTGTGATGCTCGTCATCCATCTCATCATTCCATCCTCTAAGAAGTGAGTCTGTTTGTTCCCAGCAGCTTCAGCCTATTGACACAAACACAGAGAGGAAGTGGTGGTTATGAGGTTGTCGTACATACTGGCTGGTGTGTTGTGCTGATGCTTTTATCCCAAGCACATCATGGTACCATAAGTAAGTGTGTACATTTGTCGAGTGAGCAGCCCCGGGGAGGATCTGTCCTGTGACTCTGGCAGCATTGCTGCCGTCACTCTGAGCATTCAGCTCCTCTGCTGCTGACAGCAGAGATGATCACATGCACGATGCAAAATAATTAATACTGAATAATGCAGCTCTGACAGCTATATGCTAATATATTCTTACTCTCACTATTTAATAAAGTCATGAAATGCCCACAAAGTGTTCTAACAGATTAATAGCCTTATAATATTATTATTAACAGTTCATTAAGCAAAACGTAAAATATCTGTTGTTTCTTGTTTCTTAAACAGGAGTTTTTGCTGCTTTTTTCAATTTTGACTACAGTTCCTGAAATCTTTGGGATTTGGACTGTTGGTCAGACAAAACAGGCCAAGGAGATTTTTCTTGACACACAGGAACAGTTTGAAATTTTAGAAAATGTGCTGATGTTCTTGTATCTTTATGGTACAAGACAAAAAATAATCCAAAAACCAGCACAAACAAAGTTGACTAAATAACATTTTCTGTCTGGTCTGTTTTCTCTGTCAAACAT
Source organism: Naso brachycentron (assembly GCA_029874485.1). Lineage (NCBI taxonomy): Eukaryota > Metazoa > Chordata > Actinopteri > Acanthuriformes > Acanthuridae > Naso > Naso brachycentron. The sequence continues at coordinate 26,906,323 of JAQFJA010000024.1, read as the reverse complement.
GGTTGGGATGGGATGTTCTCTGAGGTCTCTTCTGGTTGCTTGGCAGCTGGTGCTGACAAATAAATAGTCAGTCATGTAACCTCCTGTAAAACGGTGATTTGTCGTTTCTACAGTTTTTACTCAGAGCAAATGAGACAAACACCACTGTTCAAAAGTTTGGAATCGCCTGCTACAAAAACTTAATTCAGTACAGGCAGATGGCTCAAAGGACTTCTCTAAATTTAGAATGGTCTTTTATGCTTTTAGGTTGTAGAAAGTCCTCTTGACAAATAAATGTTATTTGAAAAGTTCTGCTTTGTGCATAGAGAATAAGACATTATGGAATGGTTTGACCAGACTGACAACAGAAAGGGCAGAAAGCCCTCTGAGCAACAGTACAACAAGAATTTAAGAAATCACCAAGAAATTGAAAGTTTAGCATCAAAACCAGTGCAAATTTAAATTTAGATTTTAACTTCAACAGTTCCCTGTTTCAGTGTCAACAACAAGCTGCTTTAACAGTCATGTCGCTTTAGCAGAGCTGCTCTTAAAACTTAAAAATAGAAAATGAAGGTTAGTCCGAGGTGAGCACTGCTGAAACTGGATCACAGAACATCAGCTGAACGTTCTTAGAACTGACCAATCACAGTTTAAATGTGTTCAATCAAACAGAGGAGCAGATGGCAGAGAAACAACAGAAACAGGTTTCCAAAATATTTACAGCCCAAATGTATCATCATGGTTCAATAACAATCGATAGGAAAGATTCTGAGCTTTCCTGGACTGAAATACAGATTCAACATCGAAGGTATTTGGGACAAAAAAACTGTACTGTAACTCTGACTGCGAACTCACAAAAACAGTTGTTGAGTGTTTAATGGGGGTGTCTGCTGGTACTTGAGTGATTGATCTCCAGATCCACAATCAGATGCTTCACTGTGGAGTCTCACAAACATCACAAGATTTAATCAAATCAGACATCAAACAGTCTCCATTCTGTCTGCCCCATCATCTGTCCAGCAGGCTGCAGCTCATTTCCTCCCAAAAGCTTTTAAAAACTTAATTGGTCTCTAATTTCTCTGGTTTCCTGATGTCCACCCTGACACCAACACACACAACAACATCAACAGATGTGTGCCCACACACACACACACACACACACACACACACACACACACACACACACACACACAATGAGCTCATCTGATTTCTGCTGTTTATCACAAATGAGTCATCAGGAGAAGTGTAAATGCAACCACAAAGTGGCTTTTACACCAAAGAACAAAAGAAGACAGCAGCCATCTTTCCTTCGACACCGTGTTTGTCTTCATCTGGCTTGTTCCGGAAAACTCAACTAAAAATATTTTTAACATGCTTCTGCCACAAGTGTTTGTTAGAGTGAGTGACATGATCCAGCTCACATTATATTTTATTCAGTTATTCATCTCTTGATATTTTGTTAAAATGGTGTTTAACGACGTCTTTTTTTGGCTTTCCTGCAGCCCTCAAACCCAAATGTTTTCATTAACTGTCTTGACAGAAAACCATGAGATTCTCATAAAAGAAGCGGAACCACACAAAGTTTGACCTTTCAGCTTTAAGTTGACTGAAAAGGTTTAAGAGACATTTCAACCCTTCTAGCATCAATTTGACCCTTTAACAGCAACCTAATGATACTGGAGAGTCACTCCTCCACAAATTAGTCTACTGATCCTTCGTTATTCTGTATGATCACATCTGTTTAATGAAGACATGTGGCTCAAATGCGTCCATTTCATTTTAATTGCATGTTCAAATGTTTAATATCTCTGGGGTCATTGTCAAATGTTAGAAAGACTAATTGAGTCCTCTTGTGGTTTCTGGATTTGGGACGAGATCATTTCCTCTCAAGAAACAAGACACAAGTTGATTGTCCAATAATTTGCCTTTCAAAACTTCATCATTTACCAAAGTGATTACACCACAGCCACAAGCTAAGTGGTCGTAATGACAGTGTCTAATGACTTGACTTCCTGTGTCCTGTGGTTCAGTCTCAGTTATAAAGCACTGTGTGCAGAAGCACAAGATGGACAGACAGATCACACTAAGCACAGTAAAGAAGGAAAAACACTGATTCTACCAGCTTCAGTGGTTCTTATTCCCACTGGTGGCTGCTGCACTGAAAGCATAAACACTAATGAATCACAGTGCCATGAGGTGCTTCTGGTCCAAGTGTTCCCCAAGCAGAAACATCATGTTGCACACTGGTTGACAAATTTCAAGAAGTGCTTGTTGGCTGAATTCACTACATCAATCTCAGTAACATAAAGGTTTTTTATGGGTTGGCATGGATCAAAAAAAAAAAACCTCACATCAAATCCAATAAGTACTTCATCAGGGGAAATTACAGTCACATTCAAACAGGACTGTATCCAGGATTTTAGAAACACCGAGGTCCCTCTGGACTCCTCTGGAGTTTCTCTGGAGCCGAGATAAGAGCGATAAAACTCTTTCACTTCTTGTTCCAAAGGTAGAGCTTGGACTGATTTCCTGCTCTGAACATTTGATTAACATGGGACCTGTGAATAGATCTCCATGCTCTCATTTGGCTCTACCCTGATACATGTTGACATCTATGTTGGCTGAGGCATCACCTTCTCAGTCTGGGAACCATCTAAATCCAGATTTGCTCAGGACATTTAAAGGTAATACTTGCCAGCTAACATTAACAGCAACCTCTCTGAATGCTCAACATAATGGGGTTCATCCTCTGGAATTTTTGCCAGATCTGGATACACCAATATCCAACATACCATACCAAGAGTAAAACCTTACAAGCAATAATGCACCACCATTGTAGAAAACACAAGGTTTGGGTTTGTTTGGTACAAACAGGTTACAGAGCGCCAAAGGAGAGATTCCTTTGCTTTCTCCTTTTCTTGTGAGAATGAGAGCCGTTACATCAGTGTTTGGTTACTCAGGTAACAGGCCATGCAGCGCTGTAAACACTTTATCACAGCCACGAAAGAATGAAAAGGCTTTAAGACTCCTACACAACAGTTGGGGGGCGGGGCTTTGTTGGAGAGTCTGTGTCTCAGGTCAGTGTGGTGTGAACAGCAGTGTTAAAACTGCGTTGCACTTGTTGGGAGTCTTTTTGATCAATTCAACATGTAGAATTGGCTGCGTTTGGTCAATTAGAGGAACCACTCAGACTGCTGTTCATGTAAGTGGACCAGCACACAAAAAAAGACACAGACATAGAGAGGGAAAGCCCCCTGAGCCTGTCGCTTTACATTTAGTGCGGCTCTAACTTATTTTTCTACTTTGACTCTTCTTAGTGCCATATTTAACTTTTTATCAAACATGTTATCAGTTAGAAGTGGCTATATTAGCAAGAGTGTTTTCCAAAAAATTCTGCTTAATCATAACAACTGTTTGTATATCTGTGGAGAGGGTTTTGCCTTGGCAGAGGCACAGCATGTATGAGCCTGTTGGCCGCCAGCTGTTGTCTCTGCGGTGTGAACAGTGCTACTTTTTGGCCCGACAGTGGCGGACAAAACACGATGCAGCAGCTGATCTTTGTTCTTCTTTGTCAGTTTGGTGTGAAGGAGCCTTTACATGATGAGAATGACGGAAATGTAAGAAGGATAGGGGCAGTAAACACAAGACTTTATCGCAAGACAGCCAGTAGGAGTTTCAAACAGGAAGAGGGGTCCTGATTGGCTTTAGGAGGCCGTGATGCTGTGACGGATCTATAACAAGGCAGAAGGCTGTGCTTGTGTGTGTGTGTGTGTGTGTGTGTGTGTGTGTGTGTGTGTGTATAAATATATCTTTTGATCTGTCATGCCACCAAACAGCTCCCACATTATTTATTTAGGCGTGGAAGGAACAAAAAAAGGCGAGTGAGCAAGTGAACCACAACAAGAGGATATTAGACTGACACAATCACAAAAACAAACGAGTTAAGCATAAGAAGAGGAGGTTAAATTTTTACAGTAAGCCACTGTCTTAAATTTGCTCATACGAACCGTACCTGAGGAAAATGTCTGCTCTTAGGTCTCCTCTGTCTCTCCGGTGGGGGCAGCTTCGGTCCCAGCAGGCGCTGTGTCATCATCCTTCCCTCCTGCCGGTTCAGAAGAGCTCTGTTCAGCCTCCGGGACGGCTGGAGAGTCCAGTCTGTCTGCTGTCAGAGAGAAAAAAAATTATTGTCTGATCATTTCAGCTGATCTCCTCTGTGTTGAAAAACTAAATAATGTTGATGTTTGTTGATTCGGTTTACACCTCATCCATTCTGTTTAAATTACAGCCTCACAGAGCCACTTGTTTTTAATTTGATCGATTTTTTAAAAGTTTTTGTTACCTTGTGATGCAGCAGGTGGATCTTGGTTCACTGTCACAGCATCTTCTCTGACATCAGAGGGGGCAGGGTCAGGTTCTTCAGAAGGGAGAGGATCCGATGGCAGCGCAGGGGAGGAGTCTGAAGGAACAGACTCTGGTTCCGACACTATCACAGTGTGCTGGACTTCAGGTGTCTCTGAAAGAGAGGAAATGTCTGTGTGTGAGGATGCATGCAGGAGAGTGAGGAGGGAGGGGATAAAAAAAAAAAAAGTAGAGATGAGGCAAGATAAGAAACAAGGGAAGTCAAGCAGAAAGCACAAGACAAGACAGAATAAAGAGACTGAAGAGGTGAGCTACATTTCAAACAGCATTTCTCTTCTCTGACCTGCTTTGTACCCTGATATGGAGTGAAATCCAGAAGAGACATGAGAGAACAAACATATAGAGAGACAGGGAGGACAGGGTTTCAGAGGATTGAGATGTTTCTGAAAAAGTTAAGCCCAAATTTTTTGCACAATTTTTAATGTACAAATTGAGAACAAGAGGTAAACTGTAAAGTGCTTTGAATTATAACACTGTAAAAACTCACACATTCTGTATTTCAAATAAGTTGTGTGTTTGAATTTGTTCAAACTTGACACCTGAGTAAAAATCCCACCTGTATCCTTTCCTTTCTGTGGCTCAGCTGGCTCATTGGAGCTGGCAGCTTGGCTCTCAGTCTCTTCATCCTGCTCTTGGTCTTTCTTCTGGGGCGGGCTGGCCTCCAGGCTGGGGGGTTTCAGTGGGCTCTCGCCTCCCAAGCTGCTCCGAGGTGACAGCAATTCCATCTCCTCCCCCCAGTCTGATACGGGCTGGTGGCTATCCAGCGGGGAGAAGGGGCTGAGGGGCTTACCTCCCTCTGGTGACTCCTGAACTGCTGCCGGGGGAGGGATGTGGACCTTCGGCCTGGGAGTCCGCTGCTCTTTGGGGCTTCCTGCTGATGTTGGTCGAGAACGAGAAACACGAGATGCAGGTGAGTTGTCTTTGCTCTTAACGGGTTTCTCTTTCCCTTTGTCTTTCTTTTCATCGCTCCTAGAGTTGTGTTCAGAGTCACTCGCTTCCTCCACTGCATCATTGTCTTCTTCTGAATCACTGGCATCCTCCCATCCCTCCTCGTCATCCTCATCGCCTCCGTTTGTCTCCTGCACCTGAGAAAAGATGGGAAAACTGAAAATTATGAGGAAAGTAGCTGAAACCAGTTTGCAATAAAAAACTGCAATAACAGATTTATTTGGCCACTTGGGGGCAGCAAAACAAGCTGAAACTAGCTTGCAAATGGTTTCCATTTTACATATTTAGCATTTACGGTACAACATATGGAGAAAATACTCTCCTTCACCCTTTCACCGTTGTCTTTCAGCTCCAGGTGGAAACATCTGGCTCTGTGGCGACTAAATGCTCCACTATTTTCACCAGCTAGCTGTTTACTTTGTCAGTCATTTGTTGCTGGGCAGGTGGGGCACAGTGGGTCTTTAAACCTTTTGCTCTACTTGATTAAAGCAGTCAGAGGTGAGATTGATCCAGAACATTAAAGAATCGGGGCAGGAATACAAAACAATGACCTGAAAGACACTGAAATGCTCCTTAGAGCTGAAGTTCAGCGATAATTCTCTGTGTTCATCATTATGAGCGACTCATTAAACACATTAGGGATCATTTGTTTTTATGCAAATGCTGATTATAGCTGTTCAGTGCATCCATCAATCCTACATTAAATTTTATGAAATGTCAATTTGACTGTCACCACCTACTGTACAGCTCCGCTGAGAGTGCAACATAAATCAAGATGAAGCTCATGTTAACCTTCTGTGCTGTAGGAGGTTTGGACTTTTCTTCCTTCTTTTTCTCCTTCTCCTCCTCCTTTGAAGTCTTCTCCTCCCTCTTTGTCTTGTCTTCTTTTTCCTTTGCCTCTTCTTCTTTCTCTCCTTCCCAGCGGTTGTCATGCATGCTGTCAAAGGCGATCCAGATGTGTCAGAGGTTCAATGCACATCAAAATTAAAAGCAGCAGATACAAAACTCACAAGTTACTCTTATAAATGATATTAGAGTCTTCCCTCATGCACACATACTGCTGCTTTTTTCAGAGGAAAGAAAATGTTTTAAGTAAAGGAGGAACGTGTTCCTAAAACAAGAGCGACATTAAAAACAGATTGGAATTTTTTTTAACATAACGGAATAAATGTGGGCAAAGAACAACTTGCTCTAAGCCCTAAAGTGGACTCAGCTGAACATGAATTGAAAACCTTCGAGTTGGGTTAAAAGAGAGAGTGTGATGCTCAGCTTTACCTGTAGCTCGGCTTCTGTCCTCGGCTCTTCCCTCTGCCGCGGTCTCCTCGGGGTCCCTGGGTCCGGCCCTGGGACAGGAAGTCGCCAAACGTCGGAGCTTTAGGAGGTCTCTTGCTGTCATCTGGAGGAAACATTCATTAATTAATCGGAAATGAATGAAGCTCATTTGTAATATTTAATCTAGGAAGGTCAATCAGAGATGGAACAGATCAACAAAAGAGCAAAGAGGTGGTGAAGGGTAGTTATTATTGTGAGAGTTGTTCCTTGAAGGACTATGAACAGAGCAGCAACTGACACAGAAAACTACATTTAAAATTCAGACTTGCAATCATAGCACAAAATATTAAAATACTGCTTGTGTACTAAATAATGTAACAGAGACAACGTTCTGTATTAATCCCAGAGTCCTCGAATTACTGTATTTACGGCATTTAAATAAGTATTTAGTAAAAACAGCCTATCTGTTATCCATTCCTTCGTCTTTTTCTCCATTTTCAGCTGCTGCCGTCAGAGAGTCCATGTCTTTTGCAACTTCAGAGTCAAGACTTGTTTGACAGCAGCTCTCCTGAAGTGTCTAACTGCTGCAGAATCCATCTGAACTCTGAGAGAAGGTCAAACGTCCGTAAGCTAGCGGGTGATGGATGACTCGCAGAGGGAGGGAGATTGTACAGATATTAAAGAGGGATAAAAGGAGCTATAGACTGGCTTCCATTGTTTTGTGTGTAACATGAGCAAACAGGTCTTGAAAGTCTGTTTCAAGAAAATTACTACAAGTCAAGTGAATGACAGCACGTATGAGGCTGCAACTTCACATGAAGAAGTCAAGTAAACAGCATGCTTTGGGTTAAAGTTGTTGAAAGTGAAAATTGCCTTTTTCTTTTCAGATATGGTGAATCATTTTATAGAAGCATGTTTTAGAAATTGAGAGCAGCCCACAGAAACTGATATCGAAATGGTTAAACAAAACACATGCACAAAAAACAACAACAACAAACAAACAAACAAACAAAAAAAAGGTTAAGAGTTCTCTGAAATTTTGGAACGTGTTCACTAAAAAATTGAAATAAAAATTCATGGGGTTTTCTACATGTGGCATATTGTAACAAACCATCTTAAGTAGTAAAGTAAATACCACCACTTAATCCCCCTGATGAAGTCATCACGAAGAAAAATAAGAGAATAATAAAGGAAAACTGTTAGAAGACAAGAAAGAAAATGTACAAGCATGGAAATATTTTAAGAATGAAGCAAAGAGAAAATAAAAGGTGAAAAGTGAAAGACTGATGAGCAGCTGACGAACGGATGATGAAGGGTCAGACAGAGAGAAAGAAAATTAAACTGTAAATGTGTGAAGGAATCAAAAAATGTCAGAGTTAAAGAAAAATGTGAGAGGAGGAAAGAAGTGAAGAGAGAAGGTCAGAGAGGGACGGGGGGGATGAGAGCATGAAGGGGGGAAGGGATGTGATAAAAAAAAAAAAGGTCAGAGAGAGAAAGATACAAGCACCAAAGAAATGAAGGGATCAGTGAGGAGAAAAAAAACTGAGAGGATGATAATGAAGAGATTGAGGGGAGCAGCTCAGGGCTCTGAGGAGGACACTCAAGTCATTCCACAAATGAGATATTAGACACACATACACACACACACACACACACATATACAGCCAAGGCGAATGTAGGCTTTAATGTGGGGCAGGTGTAAAGCAATAACCTGTAATATGCTCTCCAGATACAGTGGAGCACAAAGAATAGCAGCAGTTAGAAATAATTCTCAGTTTTGGTTGGAACCTTCTCACAGACAGACTTGAGGATTTGACTCATGACTCGTGATTTTAATTTCCAGTGGATCTCTGGTCTCAGAGAGATCAGAGAAGGCAACACAAACATAAAGAACCATTTCCAAACACAGTCTGACATTCCAAGGCTGGTGTGTGTATGTGTGTGTATGTGTGTGTGTGTGCATGTGCGTGTGCGCACAGTCAGAAGCTTCATAAGTGTTGATGGCCTGAGGGAAAGACGAGCAAATCCGTGCAGATGCTCACCCAAATCCAATACAAAACCCTGACAAGGAATGAAACCTCCACTTTCTCTTTCTGAACAGCTGATTTGATACCAATGACTGCGATTTAAGTCAGTTTCTTACGTACTGCTGTGCACTCCTGCTGCACACCAGATGTGAAAATGATCAGTTGTTTCATTGTCAGCTAGTTCGGTTTGCTTTTAAACTTTATTTTAGTTTCTCTGGTCTAAATGCAGCACTATGTGAAAACGCTCAGGCAGTCATTGGTCAGAATCTGTCTGGGCCGAGAGCAAGAAGATCGGTCGTGAGCATCATGGCGTCATGTTTCCAAAACTTCCCGTGTTG
>JAQFJA010000024.1:26825599-26842046 GCA_029874485.1 Naso brachycentron | reverse complement strand
CAAAGAAGGGTGTGGGAAGAAATTTTCCAATCAGTTTGGTTTAGTGTTGTTGGTTTTAATATTGAATCTTCTTTGGCATAGTAAACATGGATGACAGGTACTCACCAGCCCTGATTTTAATTCACTTAGTTTTCATTAGTGTATTGGTACGATCTTAATAACTTTTTAAGTATTTGAGTATGTCCTTTTCACAGGTCTGATAAGCCTGTTTGTGTTGGTAGACGTAAGGTACATAAACTTTGAAGTTTATGTCGACCTGAAATGTAAATTCCTTGGTTGATCAAAGAGGTTTGAATTTTGTTTGAATTAAAAGTTCATCTTCAGTATGGACACATTGTTGGCAGCAGGTGATGTGTGTGTAGTATCTCGACAGGCCAGAGAGGCCATCAGCTTCTGCCCATAGTGAATCCAAGCCACTCCCTTTTCACAACAACCTGCTTCCATAATACAGCCAAATCCCTGTGCTATGATGGAGAGCCCTCTATTGTGTCAGGAGAGTTTTCCTTGTGACAGGTCTGTGTGCCCCACTCTGACAGGTTTTGAGTAAGGGCCAGCTTCATTGTACATGCCAATAGTGAGGGATAGGAGTGACTTGGCTGATGAAATGATTCTCCTGTTTTTGGTGTTTGCATTAAAAGCTGGTAGTTGTGCAGGACAAAGAACCTGTTAGCAAAGTATGTGAGGAGGAAAATGAAAAATCAACAGTTTCAATATAGGAAAAAATGCACTAATTTGTTTTACCTGATATTGAACTTTTGTATTGAGCCAATATTTGCCAAAAACCCTGAATAGTCTTTATATATTCATATTTCAGGCTACTTTGCATAGAATGACTGAGGAAAAGATGGTGAAGTCAATGGAGAAAATAGTGAAGGTTTCAGAGAGATCGGAGTAAGTTTTGGGTTTTATTGTTGCTTGTGTAAGACCAAACTTCAATGAGTTCAATTACAAAGAGATTTAGTTGTTTGGCATTATGTTCTATACAAAAAGCAGATAAGAATGTTTTTCATGGAGCAAGTTTGGGTTCAAAACCTTGGTCTGTTCTAAAAAAAAAAAGTCTTGCTAAATTATTTGGTTATCTTTGCCATGACTGATGAAAGAAGATATTTTCTGGTCTTTGTTCACCAAATTTATCCAGATAAGCAGGTATACTATATCTACTGAAGCAGGGCCCTGATAGTCTCTTTCTCTGTAGTGGCTTAAGACTCAGCAAAATTACTCACAAGACTTTCCTATAATGTTCAAATGTGGCAATTTTGCAAAGTATGTGTGTTATGTCAGAAAATCCAAAGTTATGTGTGCAAGAATTCACTGGTAGCTTTGGTATATGGAAATAGGATTCTGATTTAATCATGGCTGTTATACTCTGCACATCGACATTTTGTTTTTGACACAGTGAAGATTTACACAGCTGGTTGTTGTGCTCTCCCTAGAGGACGCTGATATGCTGAGGATGTGGTAGGGTGCAGTGTACACATACAGTGCAGCTGACATTTTCCCTTATATCAGGTCGATGATGTCACCAGTTTGTCTCAGTTTATTCTTTTTGTGAACAAAAGCAGTCTTTTAGCAGTCAAGTTTTGTTTGGCAGTGGTGAAGTCGGTGAAAAAGTGGAGTAATGTTCACATCAGCCTGGCTTCTGAGCCAGGACCCAATTATTCAAACAGTGAGAGTCAAATATTATGTCTAATGAAATATGTTTCTTCATTGTAACGAAAATTCAGGCCCCTATCCTTTGCAATTAATCATTTCCCATCCTTGCTTGTAAAATTGGCAGACAAATTAATCACCAGTTCAGGTCAAGACTGTTTATTTATTAGTTGGCTCGGATCTTGTGCTTGGATAAAACTGACACTAAAAAATACAACACACACAAACACACAGCCCTGCTGCAGTAAGAGGCCTTCATGTGATCCATGTCAATTAGGATCTCATGGTTTTCTCTCGTTGCCTCATGTGAGAGTCCTGCCTTGGCAGTTGACCACAGTAACAGCACATAAAGTTGTCACTCCCCCCAGCACACACACACACAAGCCAGGAGTGTTTTCCTTTGTGTTTGCGACCCACTTTTACTCCTCTCTACCCGTTCATGCCATTTTTTAAAAGATCAACAAAACTGCAAATGATGCTTTTGGTGGTACTTGAAAGATGTACAAAGATTAAACTTTGAATAGTGTGTGACGATCAGATCAGTATTTTGATTCTTCATTGAATGTAGTGACATTTTCTGTGGCAACAGTTTTTGGCAACTGCCCTGTCTGGAGAAATTACTTGTAGTTATTGTGCTGATATTTGTGTACACTTTTTGAAGGTGTTGCATATGTGAAATAGTGGCATTTGTCTCTTATGTCTTAACCAGTTAAAACAGGCAAACATCTGTGAGAAATGAAAGGCCTGTACACATGGCAGAGACACAGAGACACCAAAATAATAATCTCACGTTTTTTGCCCCTTGATTGAATAAGCAATGGTAATATACAATTTTTTAAATCAAACCAGCCTTTGTCCTTCCAACTGTGTGTCAGGTGTTCCCTTAAAATAGAAAATACATAACCTTGTAGTGCTCTTTAGTGTCAGAATCTCCAGAACAGAAATAAATGGGTACTACAAGCATAGCTTTCAGTGAATTGCAAGTGGGCCTCAGGCCAAATGTTTAAATATAGTTTGATTTTCTTTTATTACCAAAGTATTTAATTTTTTAAATTATTATTATTAAATGTCATTTACTACCAGATTTGTGTTTTTCGGTGTAAATTACCCTCAGGATCTCAGTCAGCGTTAACAGTAACACTGGTTTAATTCTGCATCCTTAAACTAAATACTTAATGTCAAATGGTAGAGTTTTCGTCAAGGTCTCCAATATTCTGTACTTGTTTTTCGTTCATCGACAACTGCTGAAACATTCCACTAAATGCTCTTATTTATTTTTTCCTATTTTTTTTGTATTTTATTTTGCGTGTATCATTTTTATTTTAAGGCTTCAAACTTCAGTGGTAAATGGCAGGCTAATTCATAATCAGTGAGGAGAGTAAATGTGTAACTCCTCTCAATGTGCATTCTTTACATATACAGGCCAGAGGATGGAGAGCTTGAGGAGGGTGAGCTAGAGGATGATGGGGGAGACGTGGAAGAGGAGGAGGTGGGCGGCAGCACGTCTGTAGCAGGAGGAGGCGGAGATGGAGGTGATGAAGCAGGCGGAGTAGGTGAACCAGGAGGGGAAGGGGCTGGGGAAAGGTCTTGGCGAAGTAAGGAGCGCCATGCTAGCAGCAATTCGGATGATGAGCGACACCGTCGCAAAAGGAAGAGGAAGAAAGAAAAGGAGCGAGAAAGGGAGAAGAGGAGGGCCAAGAAAAAACGCAAGTCCAAACACAAAGTAAGAATGTTGACAACTATAGATTTCATTCGTTTGTCTTTACCTAAAAAGGAGAATATGCATCACTGTATCTCTACCAATACCTCTCTCAATGTCTGTGTTTTGCTCTCTCAGCGTCATGCATCCTCTGATGATGACCACTCCGACTATAGTGATGAGTCTGACTACAGTCCCAGTGAGAAGAGAAAGTACAGAGAGTACAGTCCACAGTACGCCTCCTCTGTAAGTCAAAAGGGCTAACCTTTCTTACGCTTGCATTAAAATCTTGACAGAGCATTTTAATCAAATTATTATTTTTTTAAGTAAAATATTTCATTGTTTTTAATTTGACAATATAATATCTTTTTGGGGTGCAAAGTAAAATCACGTCATATGTTTACCTGTCTCTAGTCTCATGGGGGCTATGGTGGCTCAAAAAAAGGCAGCTACATGAAAATGGACAAGCAGAGCTATGGAGGCTATGACGATTATGACGATGACTACGAGGGGGAAGAAGAAGAGGACATGGGGGACGATGAATATGATGACTTCACCAAGGAGCTCAACCAGTACCGTAAGGCTAAGGAGGGAGGAGGCGGCCGCGGCGGACGAGGTGGGTCCATGGCAGTTTGGTTAAAGATGTTGAAATTGCTAAATACATTTGAAGTGACTAAACTGGGATATTTGTTGTAGAAAGATCCTCTGTCTTTTCCTACACTACTATTTCTTTCCTAAACTTCTTATTAATCCAAATCTATCAGGTTACATGAGACATGTATCTGCTTTGTCTCTTCCTCTCATTTAATTTCTCTGTTTTGTTTTTTCTGCAGGGGCTAAAGGTCGATTGAAGAACCAGAGAGGTCGTGGAGGAATGAGGGGAGGGAGAAGGGGAAGAGGCAGAGGAAGAGGAGGCCGAGGTGGAGGAGGAAAAATGGGAGGAGACAATGACGATGGAGATGGCTATGGAGATGAGATGGAGGTCAGGTTTAGAATTCAAAATAAAAGTTATTTCCCCTTTACTTGGGTCAGAGTCCAGGAAACAAGTTGTTATACTTACACTATGTTAAATCTGTCCTCACAGTATGGAGATGATGATTATGACAACGTAGGGGATGATGACTACGACGACTACTCAAAAGAACTCAATCAGTACAAAAAGTCCAAAGACAGAGGGAGAGGTAAGTTTGGATCTGAGGTAGTTGTCTAGTTCGTGTGTGTGTGCTCCTTCAGAGCAAGTGCAGGCTGTGTTTGTAGCATGTGGAATTTGGGCAACTGCATCCAACAATCTGACTTCGAACCCTGTGACAGACTGTTGCCCATAAGTTCTCTTACCGTTGTTCTGTCTGTATTTTGTGCATCAGGAGGTAAAGGTGGCCGCGGGCGAGGGAGGGGTAAAGGAGGGCGTGGTATGATCAGAGGAGGAAGGGGTCGAAACCGTGGAAGAGGAAGAGGTGACATGGGGATGGATGATGACAACAATGGAGACATGGACAATGGGGTGAGGCTTTTGCAGTTCTATGTCCCGATGCTGTAGAGACTTGTGAAATATGAAAAAAGATCCTTGTTATTTCATCTCTTGTTTGAAACTCTATCTCCCTTTCTGTGTATTTGTTGGTTTGTCGGTATGTATTTTAGGACGGAGGAGGTGATGGATCAGGACTTGGAAGGAGGAATCAGAATGAGAAGCACCAGGATAAGAAAGGAAAGGCCATTTGCAAATACTACATTGAAGGGAGATGCACCTGGGTAAGATAGCACAAGTGTTATTATTTATCAGGCAACAAAACACAATAATGGAAGATAGGATAAGATAGGGTTGGGTGACTGGACAGTTCGATTGACTATTGTGGATGGTTTGTTAGAACCGATTATTTGGTCTATTTCTGTCATTTTATTTTGCTAAATTAATGGTCTGCCTCCTTAACAATTTTACTTAATAAATAAATAAACCTGTAAGCACCAAAAATAGGAACAGGCAGAGTCTTTGGTTTTCAGACTGACCGATGCAAAAAAAAAAAAAATGCCGGTGTGGTGCCAAGGTAATTACCCCTAATAGAGTGAATATAGAGACTAGAAGTGTGTCGCGGGAGCTTTCATGCATTCAGTGAAGAGAAACCTACGTTGCTACAATTCCATGTCACCCAAGTCAATTGAAATAGCAATATGTGGATTATTTAAGTCATAATTTTTGGTTTTGTTGTTGTATCAGCAAGGATGCACCATAACATACTGCTCATCTATCAAAATAAATGCTTATTTACCAGCAGACCGCCTGTGGAGTGGGGCTCTGTGTGAAAGTTGCCCGAGCACGTTGACGAGCACTGCAGCTCCTCCACTCGCCCTGAAGAGCTAAGAATAGTATATACAAATCCCAATTTCAAAAAAGTTGGGATGTTGTCTATAATGTGAGTAAAAACAGAAAAAGGTGATTTGCAAATCCTTTTCAACCTATATTCAATTGAATACAGCACAAGACAAGGGATTTAATGTTCAAACTGATAAACTTAATAGTTTTTTGGGAATCTACAAACATTCTGGATTTGATGCCTGCAGCATGTTCCGAAAAAGTTGGAACAGGGCAAGAAAAGACAGGAAAAGTTGTGGAGTGCTCAAAAAACACTTGGGACATTCCACAGGTAAGTAGATTAATTGGTAACAGTGATGGTGCCATGATTGGGTATAAAAAGAGCACTCCTGAAAGGCTCAGTCGTTCACAGCCAATGATGGTACAAGGTTCTCCTCTTTGTGAAAGACTGCATGGGCAAATAGTCCAACAGTTTATCAACAACGTTCCTCAACGTGCAGTTGCAAGGAATTTAGAGATTTCTCCATCTGCAGTCCATAATATCATAAAATGATTCAGAGAATCTGGAGAAAACTCTGCAAGGGGCACAGCTTAAGCCAACATTGATTGATTGTGACCTTCGACCCCTCAGACAGCACTGCATAAAAAACCAGCATCACCGGCATAACCATTGTCAGTTAACACATTACATCACTGCATCTACAAATGTAAGTTAAGACTCTACCATGCAAAGCAAAAGCCATTTATCAACAACATCCAGAAGCACTGCAGACTTCTCTGGGCGCGAGTTCATCTGAGATGGACTGACCTGAAGTGGTAAAGTGTGCTGTGGTCGGACAAGTCCACATTTCAAATTGTTTTTGGAAATATTGGCCGTGGAGTCCTGCAGACTAAAGAGGAAAAAGACCATCCAGATTGTTATCAATGCAAAGTTCAAAAGCCAGCATCTGTGATGTTGTGAGGGTGTATTAGTGCCCATGGCATGAGTAACTTGCACATCTGTGAAGGCACCATTAACGCTGAGAGGTACATACAGGTTTTGGAGCAACATATGCTTCCATCCAGACAAAGTCTTTTTCAGGGATATGTCTGCTTATTTCAGCAAGACAATACCAAGCCACATTCTGCACCAGCTACAATAGCATGGATTTGCAATAAAAGCATACAAGCATACTAAACTGGCCTGCACACAGTCCAGACCTGTCTCCCATTGAAAATGTATGGCGCATTATGAAGCGCAAAGTACAACAATGGAAACCTTGCACTGTTGAGCAACTTTAGATCTACATCAAGCAAGAATGGGAAAGAATTCCACTTTCAGTACTTCAGCAACCTAGTGTCTTCAGTCCCCAGGCGCTTACAGAGTGTTAGAAGAAAAGGTGATGCAACACAGTGATAAACATGCTTCTGTCCCAACTTTTTGTGGAATGTGTTGCAGGCATCAAATTCAGAATGTGCGTATATTTCCAAAAAAACAAAGTTTATCAGTTTGAACATTAAATATCTTGTCTTTGTGCTGTATTCAGTTGAACATAGGTTGAAAAGGATTTGCAAATCACATTTTTATGTTTATATTCACATTTTACACAATGTCCCAACTTCTTTGGAATTGGGGTTTGTATGTACGATGATTACATGTGAGTCCAAAAACTTTTTACAAATGTGACGTGCAGCATTTTGTATCAGTAGTTTTCAGGCACAGATTTGCTTCATCTTTGCGCGCTTTATTGCAAGCAGGAAGAACTTGACTTTTAAGAGAAAAAAACGCTATAAGTTACATGATAAGACACTCGGTGATTCTCTCAGTGTATAAATAGCAGTGACTACATACTGCATGTGCTGGCACACTCCTGCTCAAATATATCAGCAAAAGCTGGTTGATGGGCTGACAGTGGCCAGTTGGAAAATTTTAACATATCGCCCAACCCTAATGTTGGAGAGAAGTTAACGTTTTGTTGGAAACTGTATTTAATTCTCTCTGGTCTGTCCTTACGGCTTTAACCAAACCAGGGTGACCACTGCAACTTCAGCCATGACATTGAGCTGCCCAAGAAGAAGGAGCTGTGCAAGTTCTACATCACTGGATTTTGTGCCAGAGCTGACCACTGTCCCTACATGCATGATATCCTTCACTATTGACCACACAGGATAGTCTAAATTAGTACAAGGGAATTGTGGATGTATTGACCTGCTCATCTGTCTCGAAATAGAAATGATTTACCAGTAAAGTTCAGTCCTGCTAATTGTTTAAATCCCATCATACTAATATAATTTTAATGAAAATATGGTAGTTTTGCATTAATCTCAAAATTTAACTGAGGTCATCCTGGGACTGGGGTCAGTTTCAATTTTCTTTATTATTCATGTGTGTGGTTGTGTGTGCTGAAGAATTTTTGTGTGCATTTATGACTGTATGCTTAAGGACCTCTTGTCGCTGCCTGTTTCATTTAATGCTCTGTTTTATACCACTATTGACTGTGTACTCTTGACTCCTTTTAACTGGCAGATAGATGCTGAAAGTGAACTACTTTACGCTCATTCCCGCTTCTGTGTGCTTTTCTGGCTTGTAAGTGTTATTCCTTGACTCATATTCTACGTGAATTTCCGTGTAAGCTGTTCCACACCACAGGGAACTGTGTCAATGGCGATGAATGCATGTTCTCCCATGAAGACCTCAATGATGACACCCAGGAGCTGCTCAACAAGGTAGGATCTTCAGTAACAGTGGAACAGTGTACCCAGTGTTCTCAGTATAGCATGAACACACATGTTCTACAGAGATCTACGTAAAAAGAAATAGAGCTCTAAATGCCTTAAGGAAATATTTCAGAGAAACATACTAGCGTTTTGGGGGTTTTTTGTGACCTTGTGTTTCAGATGCTGGCAGAGGATGCAGAGGCTGGAGCTGAGGATGAAAAGGAGGTGGAGGAACTAAAGAAGCAAGGAATCAACCCTCTCCCCAAACCTCCTCCTGGAGTTGGCCTGCTCCCCACCCCTCCTCGGCCTGTTTCTGTAGACACCAACACAGGGACTGGGGAATTTGGTGGTCCTGTGGGTGACTTTGTTCCTGGAGTTCCTGGTCATAACCAGGTGCCCATTCCTAGCAAAGTTCCTCCAGGACCAGGACCTGTTCCCGTGCCCAACCCCATTGTTGGACCCCCTGTACATGGCCCTGAAGGGAGTCCATTCCCAGGTGGGCCCTCGTTTCCTAGTGGCCCTCCTCCTCCCCACATGGGCCCCCCACCTCCTTGTGGTGGAGGGGGAGGTGGTGCAGGGAAGAAGATCCCCTCATTGTTTGAGATTAAAGTTCAGCCAACAGGACAGCTTGCTCAGAAACTGGCTGTCAGGTAAGAGAACCCATCATTAGAGCGAAGAGCTGCAGTTAACCATTACTTTCATTTCAGATTAAACTGTCAGTTATTTTCCTGATTAATCATTTATTCCATGAAAATGTTTTTTGGAAAAAGTAAGTTAAAATGCTCAATGCTCAATGCTCAATTTTCCAGAGTCTAGTGTGATGTCTTCAGATTGCTTCTTTTGTCCAAAGAGCTGCCCAAAACACAAAGACTCCTCATTTATTATCATAAATGACACAGAAAAGCAGCAAATCCTCTAATTTGAGAGACTAAACCGCCAGTTCTTTCTTCTTTTTTATTTGAAGAAAGACTAAAATGACACATTTTCTATCAATTGATAAATCCTTGCAGCTCTGTGAGAGAATATTTTTATGTTCACATCTTAAGAAAATATACCTGGTGATTTTATGTAGAGCGACGAAGAGCCCAACAGTCTAACGTTTGAAACTCCAAATATGAATAATACACGAAATTTATGGATCCACAGAGACTCCATCTTTGAAATGTAGTTTGCAGTAATTACATATTGTTTGTTTCACTCCTCTGGATTTCTTCAGTTTAGATCCACTCTGTGAATCCTAACTCTGTCTCTTCCTTCTCTGTCAGAGGCCAGACTCCCAGTGGTAACCAGGGTCAGACTGCAGCACCTGGACCCCAAGGGGCCCCTGGTGCCCCTCCCACTTGCTTTCCTACCCCCCCAGGCATGATGCCACCTGACATGCAGAACATGGGCCCCAGTCTTGGAATGAATGAGGGGCCCCCCAACATGGGCCCCGGGGGACCACCCATGATGGGAGGATTTGCACCTGGGGAGGGACCTCCACATGGAGCTGCTATGCCTCCAGGTCCTCCTCAAGGTGGGGGAAACTTCTTCAATAACTTCTTCAATCAGCAGGATGGTATGAAGATGGAGGGAGTGGTGCAAGAAGGTGAGAATGAAACTCAAGAAACAAATAGAATAATTACATTTTGAACTGAAAAAATGAGCAAGAAGTTGCCCTTTTTAGATTATTTTTGCAAAATTATTATTTCTGTACTGATAAGTGCACTTGCTGTTTCTAACAGGAGACAACTATCAGGGTTTTGCTGGCATGGAGGAGAGAGGAGGAGTAGGGAAATTTGGTAATCAGTCAGGTGGCTCAGAAGGCTCTGCTAATGGAGCATCATCCAGCCAGGGAGGGATATCTGTGCCTGACTTCCTGCCTCCAGCACAGCGCGTCCTGTTCATGAGGATCCAACACAAGCAGCAAGAAGAAGAGGAAAGAGCTCGCAGGATGGCAGAGGGAGGAGCAGAGAAGAGTAGAGACACTGAAGGTACCAAAAAAGCATCTGCACCTGTTTTTGTCTTAACCTTTGGTCATTCTATTATAATTTTTACCTTTTTTAATTGTGTCGTCTTCTTGTCATTTGTTTACTTTTAAAGATTATTAAGTTATTGGCTATGAACTCCACTGTTACATAAACATAACTTATCTGTCCTCCTTTCCTAGGTGACTCAGGGAACTGGTACTCCAGTGAGGATGAGGATGGCGGTGGTAGTGTGACCTCCATCTTGAAAACGTTACGTCAGCAGACCCAGGCTCCTCAAAAATCTGACGGTCCTCCAAGCGACCCCCGCCTGCAGAAGGCCTGTCCTGCCAGCGCTCCTGCTAGGCCAGCAGACCCACGCTTGGCTCGGGATCCACGCCTGGCACGTGCTGCAGAATCAGTCCAAAGCTCTGACTCCACTCACTCTATGCCTGCTCCATCCACCTCGGGACCCCCTGCGGACCCCAGGTTAGCCCGGCTAACTGCTGCCGCCTCAGCTGGAACCATCTCCCTCTCCCCTCCTGCTCCTAAACCAGAGCCTCCTCTGGTCTACAAGCCCCCACCACTTATAGCCCCGGCAGCAGATGAGGAAGAGACGGAGCGGGTTCTACGAGATAAGCCGGTGCCGATTCCTCTGGACCCACTCATGGGTATGGCTCTAAGAGACCCACGCTCACAGCTGCAGCAGTTCAGCCACATCAAGAAGGACATTGTTCTCCACATGCCAGCCTTCTCCAAAACCATCACCTGGTCACCTGAAGATCTCCTCCCACTCCCCATCCCTAAACAGGACCTCCTTCCACTACCACCAGGCATCCCCCCTGTTCCCTCCACAGACCCACGTCTGTCCCGTGCTCAGCAGCCACTTCAGGCATCACTCCCGCACTCTCAGCCCCCCCCCATACAGCCATCTCCCTCCTTGGAACCTCCTGCTCCCTCTTCCTCTACCTCCTCCCTGCCAGACTTCGAGTTGCTGTCTCGTATTCTGAAGACTGTCAACTCCAGCCCATCCCAGACTCCCTCTCCTCCTCTTTTACCCACTCCTGTTGCCCCTGGGTCGCTGCTGGGTCCTCCTCCCCCCGTGCCTCCCACTCCTCCAGAGAAGCCTGTTGACCCCCGTGTGGCCCGTAAAGGCCCGACAGACCCCCGTCTCCAGCCTCAAAAGTCAGCTCTGAAGCAGCCATCAGATTCAGCTCCTCCTCCCGTCACCTCTACCTCTCCAGCAACAGCATCTAGCTCCTCTCCTCCTACCATTGCCCCATATGACCCAAGGCTGCTCTCCTCAGGTGGCACAGGGCGCGGTGTGGGAGCTGGGGCACCAGGGGGAGCCAGTGTGCTGAGCTGTATTAGTCTGTATGACCCACGGACCAACAAACCAGGCAGCCCTGGTACCAGCAGTGGCTCGAACAACTCCCCCAACTCAGCCAGCACAGAATCCAAACCCAGTGACCCCTCAACAGGTAAACCCAAGTCCAAGGAACCCCTGTTTGTAAGGAAGTCTGCTTTGGAACAACCAGAGCCAGAAAAAAGTGGAGAACAAGGAACCGATCGATACAACAGCTATAACAGGCCTCGGCCCAAGCCTGCACCCTCGCCTAACTCCACGGCCCAGGGAGGGCCCACTGCGGCCATTGCAGTGGCAGCTGTAGGTCAGGGTGCTCCTGGAGCTGCCGGTGATCAGGGGCCTGCGGGTGTCCACAATCTACCAGTGTCTTCTCTATTTGGCGTAGTGAAGCAGGCCTCCAAGCCTGGTGGGACGGGTAGCCCCTTCGGAGGCAATAGCCCAGTGCAGCCCGACCAGGCAGCCACAGATCAGGACAACTCTTCACTGAAAGAGGTTTTCAAAGGCTTTGACCCCACAGCCTCCCCCTTCTGCCAGTAATATCCCCCCCTACCCCAAACCCCCATCATGTGGTCAGCCATTGGCTTGTTTTAATATTTTTGGACACTGAATAGATCAGTGAAAGAAAAAACGCACTGAGGCAACTGCTTTTGCGACTGGTTAAGATGACAAACATTTGTGAACAAACTGATGTCACACACCATGTTTTCTGCACACTCTAACACAAAATACACACACACACACACACACACACACATACATGCACACTGTACCAGTGTTGCTGATTCAGATTCTGTAAAAGACTCTAGGGTAATGGGAAGGGTTTAAAGTTAAATCTCTATTTTAAACAGACATATTGATGTATAGATAAATTAATCCTCTTCATCTCAATGCTTAACAAAAACAGTTATTCAGACTGCAGCAAAAACACATTTATTTGAAATGAACATTTTAGCTCAGTGTCTTTTTTTTATTATCATCTTCATTTCAGTTCCTGTGCTCAATTCTTTTGTAAATCTTCTCCCTATCTGTACACTGTTTGATGAGCTGTCTGAATGTTTTTGGCAGTCAAAGTTGACCAAGGTCTTGTTAACAGATAAAAGATGGGACAGATCTCATTTTTTTCCAACGAAATATTACTTATTTGTGGTGTTTTGTGATTAAAAGAACAGCACTAATCCAACTCCTTCAAAGCTGTTGCCTATCAGAAACAAATCAACATTTATATCACTGCCATTGCATTCACTGTCCTCTCTAACCCCTGTGGAAACTGTTTAGATTTGTCAAACAGTAACATATTTTTTGTTATTGTGATTTACCATGTCACATTTCCTGCAGAAATGATTGCAAATATCTAAACTTAAATCTATATTCTGCTTTTTTAGTATTTATTTTTCTACTTTTTTGCACTGTCAGTTCGTCTCCTGAGGGCTGTATTAGTGTTTTTAATGTCTAGCTCCTCCAGCTGTTCATATACTGTTTCACTTCAGGTGTTCAGCTCTTACTCAAAACAGGTAACTTTGCTGTTACAGGAAATGACCTGAGACTTTTCAGTCCTGCATCTCTAACCACTAAGTCACTGTTCTTTTTTTTTCTTTTTTCTTTTTTTTTTTAAACATCATTTGTTTTAGTGGTTCGTGAAAATGAAGAGCCCACAATTCTAAATAACTGCTTGTGTTGCTTCAAAGTAACAGAAATGGACGATAGACCCTGTTTTTTCTTGTTTTTGGTTAACACTTATCTTGAAAATTATTGTCTTTTTCACCTTAATTAGAACTGGACACTTAAATTCACTGACTCAGAGTTCACCATCTAGCCTTGATCTTTTTGTTATTTTTCTCTTTAATAACTGTTTTGTTAAGAACAGAAAGTAACAGGACAAGGCTGCAGATTTCTGCGAGTGGTTGATTGAATAAATATTTTGCAGCCTGACAAGATCATTTATAAGCTTTGGCCTTTAGTGGCGAGTGACAGTGTGACAATCGTAAACTAGACTTTGGACCCAAAATTAAATTAATGCATGGTACTTGCATTGAGCTGTGCAGTTGCTCCCTCTACTGTCAGTCTGAGCTCTGTGCCATTAAATATTAAGTACAGACTGAACATGGTTCTCTCAGTCAGCAAACAAAGTTCACTCTTCATGGTGGTAATGTTCATTTTGAAAAGATTCACTCATTTGTAATGTTTAAACATTTTCTTTAGAAACTTTCCAGTTTTAACCCTGTACCTTCAACAGTTAAAGTCAGAAGGTGGTGGAGCTTCTGAATCAGGTTGAAGATAAACATGTTGTTCCTATCCTGCCTGATAAGACAGTGATCTCATTGCCAGTCTTGTATGAAAGTCTTCAAATGTGGGCTCACTGTGGTGGAGCTCATAGAAGTTTTTGACTTCCAGAAAGTTAAGATTGTACAACATACAGCTGTCAGGATTGTTGACCGTCTTGTGTATAAATGTGGATCATTTTAATTTATTTTTTTATACTTGGGTAAATATACTTCCTCGCTTGACATTTTTGAACTGAATCATTTTATATGTCAGGAACATGTGATTACCACTCACCTCAGTGGGATTTAGGCGCCTGGCGACAGTGTGAACAGAGGAGAAAGACATATTTTTTTATTTGGTTTTGTGTATAAAGATTCAAACTAACAAAAAATT
The DNA here is from genome assembly GCA_029874485.1 of Naso brachycentron. Lineage (NCBI taxonomy): Eukaryota > Metazoa > Chordata > Actinopteri > Acanthuriformes > Acanthuridae > Naso > Naso brachycentron. The sequence goes on along the minus strand of JAQFJA010000024.1, from coordinate 26,827,725 downwards.
TGGCTCCCTCCTGCAAGGTCATGTAAAGTGCGTTAGGAGTTTCAGCTATAGAGAGTGCAAACATTATTGTTTATTTCCTTTATCGCTTTGTTGTTTTATAAGGTTTTTTTTTTCTCGCCATGTATATTTGACCAGCATCCTGTCTTTGGAGGAGTGGAGTTTTCTAACTGTACACTGTAGGTGAGGTTGTCAGAGTATTTAAATAAAGTTGACACATGATCAACCAGTTAAAACTCTGATGTATGTATTTTTATTACCTCAGTTGGTTAATTTTTCCCGTGTCTGGGTGTTGTGGTTGTAAAACCATTTTGTTACCTTAACAAATAAACCTGGCCTGCCCTCGGATGTCATCCTAACTCCAAACCCTAAATTAGGGATTGTACAACAGTTTTCTTCTGAATATCAAGCACCACAGCTTCTCTTTGAAGCTATTTTGTGTCTTACCTTCAGAATCTTGTTACTGATACAGCAGGTTAACAGTGGAAGCAGTTAAAGATATATCATAATGGGGCATCTGGTGGCTCAAGTGGTAGAGCAGGTGCCCCATATACAGAGGCTGCAGCTGCCATGGGTTCAATTCCACCTGTGGCCCTTTGCTGCATGTCATTTCCCCTCTCTCTGTCTTATCCAAGAAAGAAAGTAAGTGCACAGGTATGTAAAAGGCAAGCTGTCTGTTTTGGGGTGTTTTTCATAGCTAATTATTAATAAAAATGTGTATAAAAGTTATTTCAACCCTATTTCAGTTTATTTTCATTTAAAAACATTCAAAAACACATTATCGGCTACTGTCTTGGCTTTCTGATTTGCGGATGTTCGGGTGCGACATTTGATGAAAACATAGCCTCTCTCACTTCCAAAATGAAAAAAAACATTTATTTAACCAACTTAAGGTCAATCCAAACGAAGTCCCATTCCATAATATACTGATAACTTGGTGATATTGGTATGTAGGACACACCCAACTTTTAAGATGGAAAAAAAAAGTATAAAAAGTGCATCATATACACTGGATTTTACGGTAACTGCTGCCACGTCTGTCAACACCACAGGCTATGGAACAATAAAATAACTGATTTTGTCAACTTGTCTTTTAAAATATGGATTTTGAGTGGAGTTGTGTTCATTTGTCTTGTGTTTTTGAATTTACATTAAGCACACAACCACCAATGCCTATTTTCAGCTTCTTACAGCACCAGACGGGTGGGGTTTTGGAAACAAGGACTTTTTAGGCGTCTTGAGGCTGTGGTCACTGAAGTGACCTTTCTTTCCTGTGACTATTCTAATTTTCTATCTCTTGTTCTGTTGTTTGTCTGTCCTTTCCCATCTGGCTCTGCAGTCAAATCATCAAATCATATTTGAAAATCTCCTTTGACCCTCAATCCATTCTAAATCTCTTCATTTGTTACAAGCAGGTGTGTCGCTGTTAGTTTTCCTTGCTATCTTTAGGCCCCCAATGTTTGAAGCTGTGTGGCTCTCAGCTTGTACTCTTCAGAGTTGGATCAGCACCACAGCAGCATGCAGCCTGTTTCCTGGTGAGTAACAATCATTTAGTGACTCACTTCCTGCTCCCCTCCCATCCTGCAACACTGGCTCCAGGAGGACAAACTATTAATCCAGTACCTCAAAGGTTTCCTGTCTCACATACAAACACACACACGCACTGAACTGCCGCAACTATCTAGCTCCTTTTTGCGCTTTTTTTTTTTAACTTCCAGAGCAGCTGTTCTTCATCATGTACCATGGAAGTTTTGGATCTTGTGTGCATGACTATTGTACAAGACGAAGATTGCATTGTTGCTAACTGTAAAAGTGAACAGTCTTTTCAAATCATAGATCCAAACAGACTAGAAGGCTATTAAGAGAATAAAAACCCACTAACATGATCCTGGAATTATTCTGTGATGATTTGTGCCTTGAGACAAGAGGCATTGTAATGTGTTAAATATCTATCAACCACAGCTAAAGACAGCCATATCAGAGATGCTCAAACCATCACAGCATGCACCCACCGTCACACTGCATACAGCTGTAAAGTTACCTCACTCATTGTGCCTGTTTGAAACCTTAATTAACCCTGAAGTGACAGTGGAAACACCACAGTAATGTGACTTACATTATGTCTTGCT
>JAQFJA010000024.1:26799921-26816409 GCA_029874485.1 Naso brachycentron | reverse complement strand
AGAGAGCCGTAATTTCATTTTCAATGTTTATTGGTACGTTAAAACTGCATATATAGTGATAAAAATGCAGTCAAATCTGATAAAAATCAGTCAAAAAGTTTGGTGACTTCACCGAAAGATAAGGTTTGAAACTTTTTTTTCTCACAAGTTATACTTTACTCATACATATTCAAGGTTTCATGACATCAGCTTCTTTTTCAGCTCAATCCAGAGTGCCAACACAGCATGATATGTTTCCCTGTTCAGTTGCTATACAGCAGATGATTGACTTTTGGGGAAGAGGGATAAGTGTTCAAACAGCCTGAAGCTCTGGCATTGCACAATTTTCTATTCTCCTCTCCTATAATATAGCAGCTATGCTGGAATGGACCACAGGACCCTGAAGGAAAACAGCTGGAAACAACTTCACCTCCTCTGTTAGGTCATCCCTCCGATCAGAGGGCCTCTGTCTCTTTTTTCATGTGTCCCTCTCTGGTAGATTGGAGGTTTGTTTCTCTTTGCCCAAATACAAGCTCTAAACATGAGAAAAATCCTTTGAAAAATTTTTCTCCTCTCATCTTCTTGACATTTCTGGTTTTCTGCATTTTCTTTTAATGCTGTCCTCTCTCCTCTCTCTTCTCTCTCTGACCCTGAGACTCTGCAGTTTGCTTCAATCACAGCAAACTAAATGGAAACATATGAAGGCTCATTTACTCACAGATTCCCAGAATTCCTGCATGAGGTCACTCGATGTCTCATTTGTGTGTCGCTCTTGACTTTTGCTGCTCTGAAATGGAAGTGCAACCCCACGCTCACCAGAAACCACTTTGGGCTGGATGTGGGCTATGTGGGGCAGGACTGTTTAGGCCAAAGTTGTTTAAGTTGATTTTCAAGTCAGACTGATTTAGACAACGATTCTAGGTTTTATTGTGAAGTAGGGTCTCATCAGGACACTAATCCAGATAAAGAAAAACATAATGACACAAAATAACAAAAGTCTTTCCCAGAAATGAGCTGTAATAGAGTGGACAATCATCATAAAACCTCAGAAAGAGCTTCAATCAACTTATTATTGTTATTCTCACAACGGTAATACACATGATCAAGTTGCTATTTTGTACACAGTGTGTTCATACTCTTCAGAACTGTGTATAATCTTAAACATCTTCAGTCCTGCTGGATCTATGAGTTCATCATTTCAACCAAACTAACATATTCTAACATGGTAAATTTAATGGGTGATTGAGTTTTAATCAGCAGGTCAGTAAATGTTCTGGGAAGGAGATTAGATGGGATTCAGCAGCGGAACTTTTGCTTAATCTCGATTGTTTTATTGTGAAATCTTAGAGACTGAATGTCTCGCTGGGACGAATTAATTCCACCTGGCTGAGAGAGCCTGTTGCATAATAAGTTACAATGAGAGAGGACAGATTGGCCCTGGCTGTGGACCCGTCTGCCAGGCTCAGTTTTCAGTGCTGAGATGGTGCCATGTTACAAAGAGCAAACCATTATAATGTCTTTCCTTTTTTATGTAATCCTTCCTTTTTTTCCTCTCCATTTTCTTTTCTGCTTCTTTTCTCCTCTTGTTTTTACACAACTTTTCAGTAACTTTAACAGACCATGCTTCCACCATCAGTCCTTGTTTAAACTCTGTGAAAACACATGGACACAAACCTCCACCCCCCACTTTGTCCCCCAGAGCTGGAGGAACACCAACCTCTCTGAGGGTCTCAGCATGGGGCTTCACCTGGGGGGCTGGAGCCTCGCCATGGGGCTGGCTGGAGTGGAGTTTATGTGAGTGTGTTAGAGAGTGGACCCGCCTCATACTGCACTGATTACATCTTGATTTACTTAGATGATGTCATATCTGTGTGCATGTGTGTATGTGTGTGTGTGTATTTGCACACTGGTCCCTGCTGTGTGATATAACCACATCTTTTAGAGACTCGGTGTAATTCTCGACTTATCTAGTTTACACATTCCAGTTGGTTTCAAACACTCGGCTAAAGAGTGATACTGTGAGTGAGAGAGATAAAGAGTGTGTGTTCTCCTCATGTTTGTCTTGTTTGAAGAAAATTCCACTGGAAACTTTGAGGTTCAACTTACATGTGCATGTGAAGGAGCCTGAGACCAACATGAACATACAACAGGAATGTTTTGTCTAATAACTGTGATGGAGGCCACAGGCTGAAATGCTTTGGTCTCACAACAAAGTTGTTCATACAAAAAAGTGTTGCTTAAAGGAGGTGAAGCTGAAACTCAAAATGCTGAAAGTGACACCTCATGTTGTTTGGAGGCCGTTCTCCCTGTGCGTCCTCGTACTGTGTGATGCTGCTTCAGTGGAAAAGATGCCTTTCTTTATTTGCAGACGAGCACAAGGCACATCAGTGGATGTGTGAGGGGAATGGATTTAATTTGCCCTGCAGGCATCCCACAGGAGCTGTAAACAAGATGTGTGTGCAGCCTGATCTATGAAAAGCAAACGTCTGCACTCTGCATTTGTGAAATCCTCATTACCTTGCTGTAATTATGCACAGTGCCAAACCTGCTGGGGCTGCTACAGTGTGCCTCCAAACTTAATGCTCCAGCAGCTCTCCACTGAGCCAGCAGTTAAAATTTTAAGGGCCATTTAAAAGTAATTATTCCTGATAATACAGAGACTTTATAACTCTGTAGAGAGAATAAGCCTAACATTGTGCTTGATTGACCCAAAAACTGCTGCTGTAGCTGACATTAGCCAAACATCGAACGTTTGAAGCTGCGTCTCAAAATTTGCTCTTTGTAAAATCTGTAGTAAAATATCAGTAAACTGTACAGCATGCTCATGTTGCACTTCACTTTGATCAACAGCAGAGAGACAAGAAAGGTAGGGGATAATAAAATTGATCTTACACTGAGTGTTGGTGCAGTAGTGGTGATGTTGAGACAAGTTGTTTATCACAATCTTGATTTAAATTGTTATTTTCTGTGAGTCTGAAATTTTTGACCCTTCCCTACAGGGTGACTGATGCTCCGCTCTGTTGCAGACTCACTTTTTTGTTTGCCACCATCATCAAGCATGCAAAATCATGCCCCAAAGTAGCTTTAAAGAGCATTAACATAAGCTGCATCTAAAAGCTTCAGGTGCAAAGGTGACTTTTTAGATGCAGCCTGACAATCATTCTAACTGCAGCTGACTAAAAGTCAACATAATCCACTGAGATGCTTTTCCAACAAATGGTTTTCTGTCTGAGCAAGAGACGAAGAGGTGAGTGACCTGCTCCAGTTTTATACCAGTCATCAGACATCATGACAGTAAACAACGGAGCCTTTGTCGCCTCCACACCGTCTGTCACAGCAAGAGATCAACAGTAAGACAGCTCTGTGATTGGCTGTGTGAGGAGGACAGGTGGTCAGAAAACCATGACTTATCAGTTTCACTGCAGCAGCATCAGAAACAGAAACAAAAAGGGTCAAAGCAACATTTGCTTTATTGTAACTTTAAAAACGAATTTCTAAAAAGTAAATAAATATGGTTTGATCTAATATTATTTCACACCCTTTGACCTTTGATCTTTTTATGGCCTCACACCAGGTGATCAAAGAGACTGCAGAGGGGAAAACTCCTCCATCCTCGGTGCTTCTCTGCAGTTTTTCTCGTCTTTGATGGCGAATTTGATGAATTAGAATATTTTATCTTAACTAACTCTCATATCAGAGCAGCTCTGATGGTTTAATTATCACAGTCTGATTTAAAGACCCGTTTAATTGGTTATTTATTCTGGCATCTGCCGTGTCAAATTGGTGAGTGACGACCAAAGTCATACCGGAAGCTAAGGATCTTTTCTTTCAATATAAAACCAGAAATCATGTTGTTATTTGAGACATACGTATTAATTCTTTTCTTTGTTTCTCATTTGATAGCTTATGTTGTATATTTTGCTTCTCAGCCTACTTTTGCTGTCGGACAATTCAAGTTGCAGACAGGCAGCCTAAAGTTTGATTTGACATTTTCCGGTTTCTTAATGAAGCCTATTTATAAATGTGACCTGATGGCTGTAACATGAGCTACTTTCTCTGCTTTCTCATGATGTTTGAAACTTAGGCTACACTTTTTCCACAAAGGCTATCATGTATTTCACAGAAGAAGTGGTGAAAGAAAAAGCCTTATGAAAAATGTGCAGACCTTTAAGTTTAAATAATTGGTCTTAATCCTGTTTTTCTTTCTTTTTACCTGTCCTGTCAAAATGTTTTCCCCTATAGATGAACCCAGATCCCCAGACTGTGAACCGGGTCTCCTGTCTCCACTCTCACGTTACAGCCAATAAGAAAAGAGGGCAACTTTAATTTGAAAGTCCTCACCGGACGTACTTTGTGCTCATTCCGGCTGGTGTGACGGCGCTCCGCGGCCGATCCCTCTGTACTTTCTCCGTCCAGAGCGCTCCAGAGACGGTTTATCCCGCCAGTAAGAGGTTTACCTGCGGTGACGCTGAGGTGTGTTTCTGTGGATTTGACGACAAACTAAAGTGATTTAATTTCCATCAGAGCGACGGAGCAACATTTCATCCTGAAGGTGAATATGTTTGATTTTCAGATGAAATATGAGATTCTTTAGTGGCTTGACTTTTTTCATGCCGCGTATAAACGCGGTCGGTGGTCGCTCGGTGGCCGCTGCCGACCTGTTGAATAGACCTTCTGTTTTCTATTGTGTGAATGACAAAAAGAAGAAAAACGGAATAGTGTAACATTTAGTTTGTCAACATAATAGCTCGGCAACGCTGCGCGAGACACTCCCTTTGGTTTCAGCGTGCGCGTTTTGTCAGGGAGGACTGACGTTAGGGTGAGGAGGAAACTCTGTTTTTATTTGTTGATTAAACTCAACTTTTCAGACACACGTGATCACGAGTGAAGGGTTTGATGACATATAAACTGTTGTTGCCCCAGTAACACGAACGCGATGTGTGTTTTTGGAGTGTGGCAGCTCGTGAAGCGACCCCAGCCCTGGAGACTTGGTTCCGTGAGGAGGTAAATTTGTCAGTGGTCACGATTGTCACACAGTTTAGGCTACGATGGACAATCTCACAAAGTCTGGTTGTGGTGATCTTATTTCTAAGCAGATTGAAGTGTTGCAGAAGCAGTCAGATATGGTGCGCGCTGGCTGAGCCTGTGGCGCATGCACCAAAAAAGGGAGGAAAGTTAGAGATGGGAATATTACACAATTTTAAAGCGTAGCAGTGACTCACACTGGGAATTACTTATACCTGTGGCGCTCCGGGAATAAACTCTTGCCTGTTACAAAGACATGAGGTCAAGGCACTCGGCAGGGCGCCAGTGTCCTGCTGCTGTCTGGCACAAGGTGAGTGTTGAACTGCACACTTGAAACTTTTGGCTTTATGTTAATTCAGGAAGAACACAATGGAACAAAAAGAATGAAACGTTAGTAATTTTCTGAACCAGAATGTTAAGTCCCACGTCTGGTAACAAACATCGAGGTTTGTAAAAGATTAGAGCTTCAATATCGGTGATTTCTTTCCAACCAATCAGAGCCGCAGCTTCATATACACCTGTATTAGCCTGATTGGAAGAAGCTGTGATTTTCTGAGTTAGTTAAACTAGAGAGAGATCTGCTCCGCTGGTACCAAGCAGTCAGCCAGTGAGAGGACCGAGATGAGGCTGCACTTACATAACACGCACAGAGGAAGAGGGAGTTAACCAGAGTTTGGCTTTAGACTTCAACTTTTTCAACTCTTTTCTCCTCGCTTCAGCTGTGTTTACACTCAGTCGTTGCCCAGTTTTTGTCTTGTTTTTTGGTGCCATTCATGAAGAAAGAAAGAGATGCGATTCAAAACCTGCCTTCAGTTCAGTAAAACCCCCTGTGAGAGAAGAATCACAGCCTCAGCTGACTCAGTGAGGAGGCAGTGGATTTCCTCACCAGATTTTTATGAATAATTACTTATTCATAGCCTCACTGAAACTTAAAAGCGTCGAATATGAGTCAAAAAGAAATAAATTAAATGGCCTACACTTTGGCATCACGACTTTCAACAGAAAATAAATATAATTTCAAAAAGGCAGCTGTATCCACTGGATGAAAGACAGATCATCTTCACTGTTTTCTGGTAAAAAAAACAACAACAACAACAAACGGATTAGCAGACGAGCAGAGGCTTTCTGCCAACAATCTCCTGCTGCGCGCAATTACGCATGACGCAAGAGACTGCGGATAACAACAATGAAAGGAGCGGTGCCTCCGTGCGTTCAGGCGTGTTCGTTTCTAATGTGTTTGTCCCAGAAGATGACAGAGACTCGCTGGTGGCTCAGCGAGTCTCTGTCTGCTGGAGACACGCAGCAAATGGAGCCTGAGAGCAGAAACAGATGTCAGATCAGCTTCCAAACTCCAGCTCCAAGGAGATGCGATGCTTCAGTGATCAGAGTTTAAACTGCTCTCAGTGTGTGTGTGTGTGTGTGTGTTTCTATGTTTGTGGGGTCTGAAACCTGAATTTTCCCTCTTGGTGTGGGGTCTAACAACCTCTGTAGGGACAAAATGATGGACCCCACAGTTTTAACACTAAATTTTAGGATGAAGACTTAAGTTTAGGGCTAAGGAAAGAATTGAGGTCAGGGTTAGGTTTGACGAAGGCATAAACTGGTTGGGTCGGGCTGTACAAATGAATGAAAGTCCATGTAAAGGCCCCTCAAAGATAGCTGTGCAAACGCGCGTGTGTGTGTGTGTGTGTGTGTTTAGGGAGAAAACAAGGACATTTTTTCTGGTGGTTCAGATGTTTTAGGGTTTGGGTCACTGGTGTTACAGCTGGAGAGAGAGACAGATTAAACCTGAGAACATTTGTGGCTGAGCTGCAGGACAAACAAACACTTAACTGTTGCCTAATTGACTTCTATTTATAGGTGTGCTGTGTGTGCCTGTGCCTCTAAATAGGGTTTTGATTGACTCTGTTAACTGCTGCATTTAAAATATAGACACTTAAGTCAAACCAGTAAAAAATAAATGAATAAATAAAACAGTTTGATTTAGGGATGCATGATATTGGATTTTTTGCTGATATCCGATATGCCAATATTTTATGACTCATTTGGCTGATAATCAATACTGATACATTTGTATATTTTTTCCCCACACCTAATTGCAGAGATCATCAGTCTCTTCTGTAGTGAATTTACATACAGTATTATTATGCAGGCTCTTACCGCGTTAGCCCACCGGCAAATGCAGGCATAAAATACAAAGCTTGAAACTATGTAATATTTATTCCTTGTGCCAAAGAAGAAAAATACTTGAACTTAAGTTATGTAGAACATGTCATATTTATTTATGACAATTTCTGCTTTTAAACAAAACAAGATACATCCTACTTCAAACTGGGTCATGCTCTCCCTGAGAAAACCAGAGCAAAACTCACAACCAGGACAAATTTAACGTTTCACAAGACACAAAATAAGTAAACATGACGTCTGTCCACAGGGAACGTGTGACACATGGCGCCGACTCAGGCATTAAATCAGGGAAACAGCAGCCTTTTTTAAAATCAGTTATTATATTGACAAATATCGGCAGCTGGTCGATGTCTGATATTTAATTTTAAAGCCAGTTTCTCCTGATTCAGATAATGTGCCAATAATATTGTGTGTCCCTATTTTGATCATATGAAACATTTTTATGAAACTGAGTAACTCAGCGCAGTTGGTGTTGTGTAATCTTAGCATGGGTGTCTGAGTGTCTGTTTACTCACTGAGTTTCCTCACTACCCACATTAAGGAGCAGCCGTCTCACTCAGATCGAGCTGAAGCCTCGATGGATTATGTAAAATGTTTACCTGCAGTCAACTTACTCACCTTCTAGTTTGAAACAGGAGATATTAAAGGTGTAAATGTTGTAATTCTGAGCCTGTGGTGCAGTTGTTAGTCATGAATCTGTGGGATGATTGGAGATCAGAAGTGATCAGAACATCCAGTTGACTGAATGAAATGTTTTTCTGTCAATCTACCAATGAATTAGTCAATCATCATTTCAGCTCTAAATTCAGTTCTAAAGGAGAAATGACTGACTGTCCTCTTCTAACACACTTATCTTCAGTAGCTCTGTTGCATGGGATGATGAGTGATGAAGGTGTTTGCTTCGTGGTCCTGCAGATTTCAACAGACTAATGAAGTCTTCATCATGAGCTGTTCCTTTAGAGGAACAGTTGAGGAGCAGCTCGTCCACAGTAAAACCTCACAGTTCAGCAGGACTCGCTCCTCCCTGCTGAACCAGTTCTGGCTGGTTCGGTTCACTGGTGTTATTTTTATGTGTTTGCGTTGTTGTGGTCATAATTTGGTCACATTTCATGTGCTGGTTGTTTGTGTGATGGAGCAGACAGTGCATGTCCTCTCCTCAATAGATATGAGGGTTTGTAAAGTTGTTTGGTTTATTTGTTTTTATTGATTTTTCTGCATAAATAGATTTGTTATTTTGTTTTTGAGTTAAAATGAGTGCTTAGACTTAATGTCTGTTTCTTTCCGACTCTCTCTCAGATCTCATCTCTCATATGTGTGGCTCAGATGTCCTTACAGTCAGACTGTTTTCTTTCTCATTTGTGGTTGTTGGATGTCTGGATGGTGGCGCTGGAACGAGAGAGAGAAACGAGTGGAAAACCACAGTAAAGATTTACACATTTTAAAAGTTAGGACGGGACTTATCTGCCCTCAGCTACACGAGTGCAGTTTTTAACTGACAGTCTGTTATGCTCTGAGAGCTCCAGAGTTTTTTGTGTTTAGACAAAACTTAGTTTGGATCAATTTCCTTTAAACTGTTTTTGTGGTTGTTGCTTTTTTTAATCAGTACTACCTTCAGTCCCATACCTGACCCCAACAATCTCTAATTTGAAACAAAATCAAAACATTTTCTTCTTTTTACCTGAACTTTGCCATGCAACAAGTCACACCCAAAGTTAATCTTATGCTGAGTATGAGAGAGTATCTGAGTACATCTGATTAAAGTTCTATACTTAAGTACAGCTCAGATGGAAATATTGTTATTTTTACTGAATGTTTCCCATCTGAAACATTTGATCAGTTGATCAAATATGTTAATTGTTAAAGTCCTTGATTAATTTCAGTCTATTAGCACATTTGTACGAGTCATTTAAAGTGAGGTTCACTTCTGTCGTCTGTTTTTCACTTGTCTGTATGAATAAAGGGTCTAGTGGTTCTGTGAAGCTGCACAGCGCTGCTTTGAGTAAATGCTAACATCATTAGGTAACATACTTACAGTGACAGTGCTAACTAGGCAGGCATTATGAAGGTCAATAGTTTAGTGGGTTAGCATGCTAACATTTGCTAATTTACACAAAGTAAAGCTGAGGCTAATGGGATGTTATTAGTGTTGCAGGTTCCTTTGGACAAATCTGGCGACTGTTTTGTGTGTGCCACCATCTTGCAGCGATGCCATACCTGCAGTGGCAAGTCTTCAGTGAGTGATTGTCTCCTGACAGTGACAGCAACGTGGGTTGTTGGATTGACAATGTTAGACTTTGGCATTCAGTTACTGATGAAGGCATCTTAAATAGATAGTGATCTTAATTTAAAATATTTTACATATTCCACATTTGTGTGTAGGAAGGATAGAATGAAGGAATAACAGCCCGCATGAACATAGACCACAGTTCAAGTAATGTCACTGTGGAATATGTACGTTAGCTAGCTAGCAGAGTTGCATTTGATCATAACAAACAGGTTACGTGAGTAGGAATTTAAAAAAAATGGTGTTCATGTATTTGTTGATAGGTATTGAAGAATATTTCTTTGATCGTCTAGCGTGTGATGACCAAAAAAATGCCAACTACAGGTCTCGCCTAGAGGGTTTGAGTTGTGAAGTAAGGGTTTGTGTGTGTTGCATCCAGTTTGTTTCCAAAGTTGAAGTTTTCCACTGATGTTTGAGTCACTGAGAACTGCACAGGTTCTCCCCGATTTCCTAGACATCGTTGTCAAAACTGATGTTGCAAAGACTGTAGAGGTGAAAACAGATAAAAGTTTACTTTTTAGGAGAACTTGCATTCAAATACACACAAACTGTAGAGATACACCACAGCAGTAATGACAGCTACTCAACATCTGGTTATTCCTCAGATTTATGTGTCAAGATTTTTAATGAAAAACAAGAGAAAAAGTCGAGAAAAAGTCTGAGGATCGCAAAAGTCAGTCAGAGTCATCCTCTGAGGATCATGAATGTCTGTACAAAGTTTCGTCCCCATCCATCGAGTAGTTTTTGAGATATTTCAGTCTGGACCAAAGTGGTGGACAGACAGATCGACACTGCCAGCCGCAAAAAAGACTGGAAAAAATAAGCACATGGCAGAGGTGAGCCTACAAAACCATGTGAAAAAGATGTATTTTAATTCAAGCCATGATCTTTTTCTAAACCTACCAAACTGCAACGGTAAAACAAATTTTTTGTTTTTTTAGTGTTGTTTGTGGACGAATACACAACGTGTCCGACTTCAAATAAAAGCTTTGCGATATGAACAACTAGACCGAAGTTATGTCGTTTCTGCCTGCTTTTGTCTTCTTCGAAATACTTTAAAAAGGATGATGAAAGCATCGTTCAAGGGCTTCACATGGAATTCAGTCGAGCTCCTTGTGCTGCGAAGTGAAACAAGCCCACTGAAACTGAAAGATTTCTTTTGGTCACCTTTCAGAGGAACTCCCCTGACAGTTTGTGTTGTTTTCCAAAGAAGTTTCTGTGAATGAGCAGCAACACACACACACACACACACACACACACTGACATCAACTGCAGCTGAAGACAAGTAAACCCAAAACACAATCACACGAAGATTCTAGTTTTTACACGAGTTGAAGATGTGATCATTTTCAAATGACAGAAGTTTTATAGTTTAAATCAGTCTGATCTCAGACTCAGACATGATGTTTGGGATAAAGTTTAAAAAAAAAAAAAAAAAAAAAACACCTTTCACAGTTTTATTTGTCCAACATAATCAGTTTGGTTTGATGATCCACACTGTCACATTCCTCAGTCAACACGAAGACGGTCACAAGACGGCTGTCGACACGCTGATCCCTGATGCTCTGTTTATGGCTCCGTTTCACTTACAGAGCAAACATCGATGCTTTGATCTACAGCATTTACACACAGTTTGACTCACAAGATCTGCAAGTTAAGTCAAATGAAAAATCTGCATTCATGATTAAATTCCTTTTTGTAGCGTTTAGAGAGACTTGTTACTTGATTTATGAAGTGGATCATCATTCCTCGCCATGATTTCACTTTCTGAGACAGAAATCAGACTTCAGCTGATCCTGAATGCAGCTGCCCGCCTCGGAACAAGGACCAAAATAAAACAGCATATAACTGCAGATCTCAGATCACCACATTGGCTTCCAGTTTCTCATAAAATCAATTTCAACATTCTCTGGCTCGTCCATAAATCTCAGACTGGTTTAGGTCCTAAATTATATCAGATCTGCTGACCCGGCAGGAACCCTGCAGACCTCTCAGGTCGGCTCGTTCGGGGTTTGTGGCTGTTCCCAGAGTCAAAGCTAAACATGCTGAAGCTGCTTTTAGCCTCGATGCTGCTCAACTCAACAAAAATGGCTTAAAGAGCTGAGACTTGAGATGTTGACTGTTTTCAAATCCAAGCCTTTATTACATTTCTTGCAAATCAAGTTTGTCAGTTTGCTTTTTTCTGGTTTTTATCTTTTGTGCTTTAAATGTATTAAGCACTTTGGGCTGCTTGTGGGGATGAAATTTTTATATCAAAATCAAAGCTGCATTCTTAAAATGATCGAAATTTCTTTTTGTGACCAAACTTTTAAACTCTGAACACAGAACAGAGCACTTCTGTATGTTTCAAGAGTTAAATACCAGAGAACATTGCTGGGATCATAAGATCACAGAGCCTCAGGCGTGACCTGACTGTCATCCCATAATTCACTGCGTCCGTGTCAGGAAAGAGACTTTTAGATTGTTCAGTGATAACAGGCCGCCACAGGAGACGAGGATGTGGAGCTGTGAGGCTTTTAAAACCAACAATTTACCTGTTTCCACAAACTAAGCTGAGCGCTCTCTGGGAATGCGTGACCAATCGTCTGCACTGATTCACTGACTGAGTCACTGCAGGAGCAGCTCAACACACACAAGACTTCAACTCACACATTTTCACATCATTAGGGGGAAGGCAGACCCCTCTTAGCAAACACTCGGGATTCTTGGAGTGTTTTCCATCATATGTCCTCTGGCTTGGTGAAAGAAGGTTGTAAATCTCCTCCCGCCTTCATTCCTCTCTCCCCCTGCCTCCTCCCTTCCCTTTCACCCCATCTATCTCCTTTTTCCTCTCTCTCCCTTCATTGCTTTCTGACCTCTTTTTCTCTCTTGTTCCTCCTCACAGATCTTCAGCGTTTTGATGTCACATTCCTGAAGTTTCTAAAGAACTTAGTGGACTGACCCAACGGGAGACAGCGAGGCCGCCAGAGATCATATTCTTCATCCCTTCATCCCCTTTTTCTGTGGAGAGATAAAGACGAGTGTGTGATTGGAGGAGAAAAGGCCCCAGTGTTTGTTTGGATATGGCTTTTCTGTGTATGAGAGACAGACAGAGGGAGCTGAGCTGAGGTCAAGGCTTTCCTCCTCTCCCCCTCAGTCACATGTCAACGTGAGGCACAACCCCGGGGTTGCACTGACTGACCAAAACACTCATACACACTCAGAGGAGCAGCACAGACTGGATCACTCAGCTGGAGGTGAAAAGAGCCAGAAGAGCTTCTTAGTGAGTGAGTTTACTTTGTGAGCTGTTGACACTGGATGTAGACTCGGCTTCATTTCTCCTGCTGGCCTTAATCAACCTGAGGATCTGACAGCTACACAAACCTACAGAGGTGCCAGTGAGACGACCTCAGCAGAATCTCTTCTTCTCTCCCTGATAAAGAGAATCGCACAGAGTTTCATCTGAAGGGACTAAATCACCTCAAATCGACCTGTCTGAAGCAAAATGCCTGCAAAGACGCCAATGTACTTAAAAACTACAACTCCCAAGAAGGGAAAGAAGCTGAAGCTTCGTGACGTCCTCTCAGGTGACATGATCAGCCCCCCACTGGGCGACGTACGTCACAGCGCCCACGTGGGGCCTGACGGGGAAGACGACATGTTTGGAGACGTGGGTTTCCTGCAGGGGAAGATGAACATGCTGCCGACTCTGAGTCGGACGCAGAACGGACACGCGCGCTCGCACAGTGTGGAGAGACACCTGGATGACGGCCTCACCGCCAGACACGACTCGCACAACTACGCCTATAACGGTTACCATTACCAGCACTCCTCCAGCGGTCTCCTGAAGACCACCATCTCCATGCCTGTGTTCATCGCCCACGAACAGGCTCCACCAAAGCCCCCACGCCTCCACCTGGACGACCCCTCCCCTGCTTCTCTCCCTTCTCAGCAAAACCACTTCTGCCACCATCAGCAGCCTACAGAGACGAGCCACAAACAGGCCAACGGCCACAGTCACACAGACAACCCCAGTGGGCTGCACCCGACTCGGTCACTCTTTGAGAACGGTGTGGTGGGCCGCTTGGCCTCAGAGCCCTGCCGTGACATCTCCCTCTCCCCCTCCATCCGCAGGCTCGTCCCCTCCTCTGGCTCCTTCTCAGAGGGCTCCTCTGAGGACTCCATGTCAGAAATCTGCGGCCCCCTGGATGTTCGCCGTGGCCTCAGCCTGGATTCTGATGCCGGCCTGAGCAATGAGGATCTGAGGAGTGAACGCAGCGAGTCGCCCTGCACTGCCTTCCAGCTGGCCGGCCTCACTGCCTCTTCCAGTGTGTCGCGGTCAGACTCCATGGCTGGGTTAAACCTGGACCTGGGACCATCCATCCTGGAGGACGTCCTGAGTATCATGGACCGCTACAAGACTGAAGACAACCGCTGTGAGCTGTGAAGGACAGAGAGGTTAATGTGATGTAAAGACATTTTTTTTTTATACATGGTTTAGCAAATCCTAAAAAACTTTGTATAGATATTAAAGAAGGACACAGGATGGAAGAACGGGAATTAGAGGGTGGAGAAAATGTCTTGACAGCTGTAAGAGAAAGTTGAGAGACGTGGATGTTGTTTATTAAGTGACGTCGCTGCCCAACATGACAACAGCTGAGAAAACAGGCTGGTCCTTCAGAGCCTTTATCGAAGCTGAACTTCAGACTCCTGAACATTTCAAACTTACAGCTGATGAAGAGCAGAACTGCAGCCACCTTTTCACAAACTTAAGCAACCAATTCCTTCTTTCTTTGGACAAAATAACAGCAACTACCCACTTCATACTGTCTTTTAATCTGACTTGTGCTGGTAATGTTTTGCTTGTTAATGGTTAACCTATTGCCAACTGAGTCAGATGTAAACGTCTGCAGACTGACCCAGAGAAAATGGGAGAATCAGCAGCTGTGAACAGAATTCAGAAGCAGCAGGAGTCTTTTTTTCCATTGCGGAACCTCAGCCACTAATAAATAAAACTTCAGCTTCATAAGCATGTTTTCTGCAGCAGAATTAAAATCACACATGCTCATTCACGCTGAGCTACAAACAAGCTACAAGCTAAATAGTGTTGTGCTGAAGGCTGTATCTGTCATTATTTATTTTGGCTGCCTGAAATGTTGATTTATGTACTAAAATGTTTCAGCAAACTTAACATTAATATCATTGCTTGTTTACTGTGATGCTACAGTGCCAGATGAAATGTGAAGAACTTCTGATTTTACTGTCCTTCTTGCAACAGATGAGGCTGTGAGCTAAAATGGTCTCTGCACACCATCTAGTGACTGAGGAAACTCATTTATGTAGTTCAAGTAATAAAATACTCTTAAGTGTAAGAAATGTGCTGCTTTCAAGATCATTTCAAATATTGGTCTTTTTAAAACACTCTTCATTCATGTTGTTTCCTGCTGTCCTTATGTTCACTGTCTGCATTATCACAGCAGCCCTTTATTCAAATGTCATTTATGCTGTATATATGAATCACTGTTCATGAAAGAATAAAAGATGCCTGTTTAAAAAAAAAAAGGCTTTGTTAACAATATTTCAAACAAATTCAGGAGCTGCATATTGAGATTTTAAGTACAAATCATTAATAATCTCATACAGTTCTCTTATTGTGTTCACACTATACACACAAACACAACTTAGTTGTTCTGGATAATATTTGTCAGTTATTTACAACATGTCAAACTTAAAATCAATTAAATTTAAAACATCATGACCTATCTTCAGTAAAGCTCTGTCATTCTTTGTAACTGTTTTTTTCTTTTTTTGTAATGAAACTGATAGGAATAATTTGATTTGTTGTATGTGTTCTTTTTGTGACCACAAGAGGGCAGTAAAAAGCTGTTGAATTTCAAGCTGATGCACCTTTAGATCTATGAGCATTTGTCACCCTCAAGTGGCCACATTGTGAAACTGCAATTTATAAAGTCAATTAATTTTTTCAAATTACAGTAGCACACAGTAACAGAGATTGTCATGAATTTAAAAAAAACTCCTTTATTGATCATTACCAATTATAACAGTTCACAGACCCTTTTTTTCACATTTTTCCGAATATGAAAATTACAACGCAAAAAAGGACGAAAAACAGCTACAAATAATCAAATGTAGTTGAAAGACAATACATAAAAATACATACACCGAAAACTATAAAGTGCGAGGGAAAAGAATCTCAAATATCGTATAGGTCACGGCGTACAAGGAGAGAGACACAAAACAAGGGTAGACGACAATTATTTCGAACTCCAGCAGCACTAGTCACCGTCTAATGTGTTAACAGTACTACTAACAAGTAGCCCACAGATTCCTCTGTCTGTCACCTGACTCTCAGCTTGCGTTTCGTAGCAGTTTTTCGTCTGCACTCAGCGAAGATGACCGGTACCAATGTATAATAAACATTTATGCGTTTATGGTCCATTTGACGCACTTTATTTTGAAAGCAGGAAGTACTGAAAGTAACAGAAGTGAAGTGACGCTAATTTTACTAATTTTGTTCTTCGCAGTTCCACATTAAAACCACTGGAGGGCAGTAAACCCAATTGCTATGAACACACGTCCCATACTTCGTTTACTTGACTTCAGGGCAGATAACGCTTAACGGTATATATTATGGGTAAACCAGAGATTGTATACAGTATCGTGCCCTCTAGTGGCTACAGATAGAAATTGCAGCTCCACTGTAAATTCCACATCAATGAATACATGTTAGCATAGTACGACTTCCGGTGAAGACGTTTACAGTGAGACGTTCAAAATAAGCACATGTATAATAGTCGCTGTGCCTCTGGGATTCTGAACAATATTTATCGGAGAAATCGTGTCATCCATAAACTGATAACAAGGCAGTTATTCGGGTCCTACCACCGACCCTGCAAGCTAAACGTTACAGGTTTCTCTGTACAAATGGTGATTCATGTAATTTATTGTTTAGCCAGTAGACGGCGGTAATGCGCATGGGAGAACACGTAACTGCCAAAAACGTAGAAGAAGCA
>JAQFJA010000024.1:26704790-26716155 GCA_029874485.1 Naso brachycentron | reverse complement strand
CTTGGGAAAATTGGAAAATAAAAACTCAAAAGGTGAAACGGCAGCAACATGTTCAACTGTTGTGTTGCTGTTGTTGTTGTTCAACTTCCGGTTTCAGGCCAAATCCTCAAATCACACTATGCTCTGTAACATTGTAATATTGTCTTATTTAGAATAGTCAGATTATTGTAGCACATGTTAACATAGTAAATGAGAGTTTCTTAGAGCTGCAGAATTGACAAGATACTGACAAGACACTACAGACAAAGACAAATAAGTAGAGCAGATAATTTATCAGCATGGGTTAAACTGCAGCAGCTCTGGCCTGAAGAGACACAGTAAGCCGACACCTGAGAGGCCGACAGAGGAAGAGACCCATTACACAATGAACACAAGAGACCGACTGTGTGCTCTGACTGTGAACATCTGAGGGTCCTTTATGTTTGTCTGCCGGTTCATTTTTGCGAGTGTATATCGATGTGATAATATGTTCGTCTGCAGGTGTGTGTGCATGTGTGTGTAGTCGTGTTTGTGTTGTGTATAAAGTTGTACATGACATCCATCTTTGTGAGAACCACTCTAACTTTTAGACAGTGCAAGTGAGGGCTGTCCTCCCCTTCAGGTTTGTTTAATGGTTCAGACTTGATTTTTTTGGGTTAGGTTTGGTTATTTGAATGGTTGCGTTTATGCATTTAGTTGATCTACAGTAGTCACGGTTAGAGTAAGGAGGTAGGGAATGCATTATGTCACTGAGCGTTATCTTAGTATTCAAGTACGGCGTGCATGTGTTTGGCAGTTAATAAAGGCTCTGTGAACCGTGTCATTTGTCATAAGGTATCCTGATCTCCAGAAAATGCCACCTGCTCTGCACCGGTTGCTGACTAACCTCTTCAGCAGATTTACATAATAGTTGGCAGGATGACAATTCGTGCTGACAAAAGCCATGGCAGTTACATTTGCATATATATATGTCCACTTGCTAAACTCTGTGCACAAGATGTCTTTTTCTCACATTTCCAACAGTGGTAACAGATACTATTGGGAATAATTTTTTTAAAAAAAGGGTACTGACTCTGAGCATGATCAGCCAAAGCACAGACAAACAAATGAGTCCCACCTACAGAAACTCAAACCTCATCTACATACACTCCAAGGAAGAAAACGCTGAGAAATGAGTTAAGGAGAAGCTTTTTGGAAAGTGCATTGTAAAAACACAACAGGGGAAACAAACAATACTAATCTGAGTATGGAAAGCAAATACTTAAATTTCACTTAAAAACTGCCAGCGCTGTGCTCTTGAGCAAGCCATTTACAGGAAGGTTGGCTAAATCTCTTAAGCTTTTTTCTCAGCACTGCCCCGCTTTACACCACGCTATCATTGTTTCACAGCTGAATCAGCTCAGTGCTGAACAGTTTACCACTGCTGTTTGACAAGTTTGTATGATACACTGCAATTATCACCATGAGCACGATAACTTGCTCATGATGGGCTCCTTAGTAACTGTAAAGGCTAAACAGATGGTGACTCAATCACTACTCCAGGGATTTAAGCTGGAAGTGTCCCTGTAGCCGCTCCAGTTCTCTGACCTTTGGGCTAGTGTTTCACCCGTAACTCAAAAAACATTTCAGTTACATTTAACTGGCAAGACTACAAAACAGCACACATAAGCAAGATGGCCAATATCGGTAATCTAAAATCAACCTGCCTAATATATTTTATACCCATCATACAGGGTTCAGTAGGTTTCAGTGGAGAAGTCAATGATAAAAAGCCTGGAGCTGTTCAATAGTGTGTCTGGTGTGGTATTGGGTAAAACAAATGCCATCAGGGGCATCATAGGTGGGTGCCAGTTTCTAAGTAACAAGTCAGGACAGCAAGCTTATGAATCTTTTGCTCATAAGGGGAACGTAAAATGCCCTGCCCTGCAGTGGCTCACAGAAAGTCATGCTAGCTTAGCTTCTTTGTACCAAGCTGTACATGTGTGCACACGCAGTCACCCACTCCTACTTTGTAACTTCCTTTTCTATCACACATGGATAAAACCTCATGACTAGCCCGAAGCTAAATAGCTTGTTAGTTCCCACAGTAAAACAACAAAAAGCACAGACCTTTATGCATACCTGCTAATAATACTTGTTCACTGACAATATTCCAGCACTACATTTAAAACTTCCTAACCACATGGTTCACTCTTAATAATGAAACTGGAGTTTACTGTGATAACAACCCTTAACCCAACAATGCAAAATTTTACTTGACTTAAAAAGGAATTCACTCATAGGAACTGAAATCTTTTCTCGTGAAATGAGAGGGGATATTTTGTGTTTATGTCTGAACCAGGGCAGCAAAAAAGAAAAGACAAGAACTGACAGGATTGCTGGATTTGAAACAGCGATCCTCAAGTGGCACTCTTCCTCCTGGATAGGTACGTAATACAGTTATTTATTTATGAAATACAGAGACGTGGTTTCACATTAATATATGAATTTCATTGGTTCAGGTCATAATGGATAATTCTGTACAACAACAACTGGCTTATAATGTAGCATTTTATGTTAGCCTTGTTAATGAGCTATTACAGGTAAGCTAGGTGTTTAACACTTCATTTTGTGTCACTATCGCCATATTAAATACAAATTGCACCAGTGTACTTTGCTGTCAAAATGTGTACAGGTTGGCAGGTCTGAATTGTTGATAGCACACTCATGTTCCAAGAGACTGCACTGATCATCTGTCCCAGCACTGCAGGGTGAGGGGAAGGTTCTGGAGGACCCCCATTGTTGCCATGGTGAGGTTGCTAACAAGAGTGGCTTGTGACTGAGCAAGCACAGAAATCATTCTGCCGTCCTGCTCGCGGCCAAATTGTTTATTACCTCCACTGCTTTTTTAAAACATTCCTCCCTTTCAAAATATACTATGAAACAAGTACAGCTCTAGTAAATATGACCAGTTCTCTCGTGTCAAGAGTCAGAGAAGAAAACAGAACAGATGATTATTCCTTAAAAAGTTTACATGATTAGTAACACCAATGTTCATTCAGTTATTCATCTTTCACAAGCAGAAAGAAGAGTTTAGTCATTATGCAATATCAGCACTTAACCACAAGTAAACATGGCAGTAAATTAACTTTAACTAGCATTTCTCCAAGCGCAATTATTGCAATTATTTGCTTACTGCTCTGCCTTGTTTAGGAACAACTGTTTTATGACTCATGGATGCTAAACAGGAGAAGAGAGCCATCAATGGTAACCACTACTACATGGAATCTACTAATAAACACTATTTGGCCAAAGAATGCTTATTAATAACGTGAAAATATCCAGTCAAATTTTTAAGTTACAGGAAATATGAGTTTCCTGTTGTCATGACTGAGCATTTTAAATTGATATTACTGAAATAAAATGCTCTATCCAGATGAAGGAGGTCACTTTCTGGAGTCCAACATTTGGGTGTGGCCTGGCACAAACTGTAAACAATCCACAACAGGTTCATATTAAAAGGTTTAAATAAGTTCTGGGTTCCTCTGTCATCCAAAAAACTGTTTTGGGGTGACATGCAGCTACAGGCAATAAGCATGTTACTGTAACAATTCACAGCGAGTCAGGAGCAAAACACACGGCAGGTCATTAAGGGAATGTGGCAGCATCTCTCCCATGAGTAAAGCCAGGGCTCAAAATGCATACAGTAAGTGCCAATAAGCAGAAGGATGTGATTTTATGTATTTTCCCACAGGTATTCAAAACTTACATTACGGCCTGTTGCCAGGATGGGAAAATATATGTCTTGTACATCAGCCCCACCCAAAATATGTCATAAATTCAACACTGAGGGAAAGGTCAATGTGAAAGCCGATAAACCAAGTGACTGTGTGAATCTGTTAATCAGCGCTGCTGCGGGCTTTCCATTACATGAGACAACAGCACTGTTTTGGATAGGGACCATATATCCTTTAAAAAAGGATTTAGTGTTTATGTTAGCTGTTGGCTGAAGCCGGAAAACATAGCTAATCTTTTGAGTTTCAAATCCAATAGGAGTGAGTGATAATTCAGGCTGATTTGTTATTTTCAGCTAGGTGCCCTTGAGATGAGGTGGGGATCCTTAGTACAGCTGCAATACTGATGTGTGCGGGGACAGGATATTAGAGAGAGCATGACAATCCATAAATGCAACTTTACAAAAATAAATTATAAAATGCTTCAAGAGGTCTTTCAACCTCTCCTGACTCCCCAAAGCCCAGATGCTGCCACAGACACAGAAGAACACGGCAGAACAAACCAGGCTAGCCTGACACAGCAGATTTTGCAATACTGTGCTTCCCACTGAGCTGCCTCTCACATCGCTTCATTAAAGGGGAATCTGGACAGACCAGACAGGGTGGAGGGTGACAGAGCGGGTGAAAAACTGCAAGTAAAGTGATGGAGGAGGGATGAACAGGCAGAGAAAATAGAGGGATGGGTGCAGGGCAGGCTGGGTGTGGAAAGGGCTGGGTGGCCTTGCATCAGATGCATTAATTATTGATCAGCTTGAGGGAAGAAAAACATGCGCACTGAGACACCGGTAGGTGAAGGAGGTGAGGGCGAAAATCTACTTAAATTTTTAGGGAACTCACTAAATTATTACATTTGTGCATTTGAGTGTGTGTGTAATCAAGATAACACGACTCTGCCCCAAGCAAAGGCACCCAAGCCTTCCCTACCCCTCATCTCTCTCCCATGTTCTCCCTCGCCATCCCGACCAGCCTGTGTGTCCAATTGCAACCGTCCCAAATGAGCTACGGGGGATTAGCGCGTCTGTGTCGCCCTGCTTGATTGCAGCTGCTCTTTGCACATGGTAGACTAATCTCAGGTCCTGAGGGTTGAGGGGTTATTATCATTTTCTTCAAAAGCAAAATAATACCCAATGGGAACCTAATTATGCTGCGTAAGGTGACAAACAGACGCCCGTGTTTTACTGATTTACTTACATGGTCCGGGTTCCGCTCGTTCCCAGGCAGTGCCGTGCGTAAAGACATGTTCGTCCCTGAGTGCGCTCCGCCGTCCAAGGAAAAAGAAAGACGTGGGCTCGGGGTTTGTGTTCACGCGGGGTTAAAAAAAACACCCCAACCTGGCTGTCAGTCACACCAGGTTCTGTGTGTACGGAAAACAACAGCCTCACTTCTCATACAATCGTCATTGTCACAGTCCGTGAAGGCAGCACAGATCACTATGAAAGCGATCCAGCTTGAATTGATAAGTTAAAAAACACAAATTGGTTAGTTACATCCACCTCATGTCTGCGTGATGCTGATGGTACAAAAACAGCGTCATCTGAAGGGGGAAAAAACAGCAGAGACTGAACCCCCCCCACCCCACCCCCCAAATGGCTTTTCACTTTCCCCAATCCGTCTCAGACGTTATCGTACCATTTCGGTGGACAATGGATGAATCATGCATCAAGCAATCCAGGTGGTCACCGCTTTACTTTCAGCAACATCCTCTTCTGATGAGAAAGAAAAGAAATCGCCAACATTGAGGCGACTAACCAAGGCTAAGAGAGAGAAAACACAGCCGTGGTCTCTGAGTCTCTGCGACCACCGCGGGGTGAGTGGAGAAAAAGGGGGAGTTTCTGTTTTCCTGTTAGCTAGCTAGTGCGATCAACGTCAAAACGGTGGCTCGGCCACGGAAACAAAAGTAAGTACCGACTGAGACAACACCAGTAAAGATGTACGGAGCCTTGAAGTGTAAATCAGTGGCAAACTGCGGATGAATTAAATAAAGTGGCGGATGTGCAACCTCCCAGTCAGTCTCTGGTCCTCCTCCCAGTCAAGTCCGCCTGACCTCAGCTCCTCTCCGTCTGTCTGATCCAAGTGCTTCAGCAGTGAATGAACAGCCGCCGGTGTTGGATGAACGGCGGCGGAATAGGCAGATATTTCCCGCTTTTGTCGTCAACATGAAATTAGTTTTCTGTAAAGAAGACGAGAAAACGGGATCCCAGCTCCTCCTCCTCCTCCCGAAAGGCTCATTGACAAGAGAAAGAGGGAGGAAGAGGGAAGTCAGCGGTAATAATAGGCACGGCTGCTGCGTCGGTGACCGCGCACGCGCACACACGCGCACTTGTCCCTTCCCCTCCCCGTCGAGCTGCTTTCAAGCACTCCCCATAAAATCAGTCTTCCGAGTGTCGAAAGTCGTCATTAACGTTTGTCTGAGAAATAAAGTGACAAGTAACTAAAGGAGGACTTTCTTTTCCCTATTGATTTCTATACACAAAAGGCTTCACTTATTTTATTGACAATCTCTTGAATTCCACCCATTTAAAGCAACACGGTTTATTTCTTTCTCCTTAGATATCATTATTGCCTCCTGGTGGCTAACATTCATTTATTTCGAGTAATTTTTCCTCCAGTTTTACATTATTCAAAAACATTATTATCCTTTTTTTAAACTTATTCTTATTTATCATGCATTTCTAATTGTCTGTAAGTCAAAACATCATTTATGATATCATCGCGTGCCCCTGTCACATAACAGCAGACTCTCCTCCTGAAATTTAGCTAGCTTTCTTGCTTGCTCGCATTGAGCTGGCTAGTGCTAACTCACAAAAATTGATGCACCAAGTTCAGAGTGATTATGGGCGGAGTTCAGTCATACAATACACCACTACAAATGTTACACAGGAGAGCTGTCTTATCTGTTTGCTAATTTATAACAATATTGTAATCACAAATATTTGTGCTACAGATTCCACTGATTGAAAAGAAACTTTGCTTTGATTTGTTAAAAAATTATTTCTGATGTCACATTTTAAGCACAGCTCCTTCAGTGAAAATCAACTGCACATACATTGTATGATTTTGGGTTTACATCTTGTCTTAATCAGCGTATTCACGGTAGAGACAATCAAAGGGAATTCCAACAAATAGTCATTCACAATCATCTAAAGACTGAAACAGAATTAAAAGCCATTACATTTTGGAAACCCATTCATTCTATTTCTTGGAGCTTATATGTTCATGCAGCACAGTGATTCAGAATATAATGAGCTTCTCCGCAGGGGAATGCTGTGGTGTCATTATGACACAGCAAGGTTTCGATCCTTTTTTCTTTCTCTCAAAATGAAATTTAAATGCAACTCTTGAAGTTGTGACTTATAAAATGCATAAATTAGTTGGTTGTCAGATTTGTTCCTGAGATAGATCTGCTCTGTAGAATGAGTTTAAACACTGACATGCAGATGCCAGCATGTTATTTACTACAAACTAAGATATAAAAGTTGAATTAGTAAAAAAAGTAAAGAGAAAAAAAACACTTTATACCTACTACATCGGTATCAAATCTGATCTGAAAGTTTGAAGGGGGGGAGCTTGAGAGCACAGGAATTCACATCCTGCTTGGATTAATACAACTGATTTATTTTGTTATACATGAATTTGCCTTATCTGTGAATTAGAAACAAGTCTTACCTGGACTGACCGGGACCTGTTGGAGCGAACCCAGGGCCTCATCCTTTGCTCACACCCCTACCTCCTGGTTATGACTGAGACCTGCAGTGACCTGAACCCCTGCAGAATAAGAGGCTGATGCCAGGAGAAGCAGGCAAGCAACACACAAGCAGATTCACTGTTCTCCCTCAGAGGACGGAGGCAGAGAGAGAAAGAGATTTAGCAGGAGAGCAGAGTGCTGCTGCTGAAACGCAGAGAGGATCAATTCTGGAAAGAATAACCAGAGCAGCGGTCCATATTTCCATGGATTGCGGAGCCTGTTCTGAACACAGTGTTACAGAGTACACTGGCATCATTAGCATCACTGTCCGGTCAGCTGTGTATAAACCAATTAGAGGAAAAAAACACTGGATGTGGAATTGTCAATACATCTAATGGGGTATGGGGGGGGGGGGTGGTTCAGTTGTTCCCTGCATTTGGATGTGGTGTGTGTGTGTGTGTGTGTGTGTGTGTGTGTGTGTGTGTGTGTGTACCACAGCTAGTGATTTGTGCTGCTCTGAACACGTCAGCAGTGATTGATCTGGCCAGTGGCTCAAGCCAACCCTGAGGTCGTCAACAACAAACAAACACATATTATGTTGATACTTGTGAGGACTGTGTGAGGATGCCTTACTGAGCTTTGGAGTGTAACAGTCTTATGACAACATGCCTAAAAATCCCATGCTTACCCAAACCTTTGTCTTAAAATCTGAACTCTAAAACCAAGGATTGACCCTCTGACAACAAAACAAACTCTTGCTCCAAAAGCTCTCACAGAAATGGTTCTTGCAGGAATAAAGTACATATGCACATAAAGATTGACAAAACCACAAACTGGATCCAAGCCCCAATGCTGAAGATGGTATTTTCAATCTTTTTGGATTTTTTATGCCAGTATGTTATACTGAAAAATGCTTGTATAATTTCTCTCCATTAACATGGGAAAAGTTCCCTGTGCTGCAGCCCCCCTAGTGGTGGCTTCAGGCCCTGCAACACTCACTCAGCATTAACCTAAATTTACATTTGTAATATACTATTAAGGACTCAAAGAGAGGTTCAAGGCTCATTAAAAGGAAATAAACAGTAAAAAACAAAACAAAACAAAATCCTGATTTAGAATTATGTGTAGAATGCATTAAAACAGAGGAATATGGTTGAAACTGTATTTATTACAGAACTTATTTTTGGCAAAAAGAAAGAAAAAAAAGAAGCCTCCATGCAGTGGTGGTCCAATTCAGGACCGTCAATAAAAGAGAAAAAAAGAAGAAGGTCATTTTAATGTTTATTAGTTTAGCTCACAGTCACATAGTTGAGATATACAACAAATACACACTCCACAAGTGAAGTCACAGATGAAACACTTTGACAAAATAATTGTTATGGTACTCTTCTCAGTCAGCACACCAGCACTAACAAAGCACACAAGGCAACTTTGTTTCTTAAAACTCACAGTTTCATGTCTCTATTGAAGATCGTCATGTGAAACTGTTCAAAGGCAAACCTTTTTAAATATCAGTCTTATAATTTAAACAGGGCTGTTTATAAATCCTGAAAAAGGTGCATAAAGCCAAACTTTTATAGTTATAGATTTTACAGCAGTGATCAGGATTATTTAAAATCTGACAGCAAAATACTGCTACATTTCAAAAGTGGCTAGTGAGACTGTTTATACTTTGGAGTCTGACAGAATTAAAAATAACTTGTAAACTTTGGAATTTATTTGTGACGTTGGCCTCTGGGTCAGAAATTTCATTTCAAGGGATGTATTAAGTTTTCTTTTTAATTATTCCTGCATATAAATGTCACATTTTGTCTGTTCTTGTGTGTTTTCAGGTTTGGTTGGCATGTGCCTCTTTAAAACACAACAAAACCTCAACTGCTCTTATTATTTCACAGTTGTTTTTTTTGTCATTTAAAAGCGCTTATTTCTTACATGATGTCGTACCTTTTTCGAGCTGCCATACTGGTTTCACTTACTGCTTGTCGGTCTGAAAAACAGTCAGGCAGCAGGTAAATGCCTTAAATTAAAGCACAACAAGGTGTTCACCTCCGCTGCTTAAACCTTTGATAATAATACACCGTAACTGTCTCCACCTCAACTACAGGTTTATCTGTTCACTTACCACCCTCCTTGAGGACAGATTAGCAGTAAAATAAAACAATCATTCTATAATCAACAAAACTATGTTCACTGAAAACTCTGCCTTATTATCCATCCAGTCATTTATTCTTTTACAGGCACAGTGAAGCTAACACCATCCACTCTGCCACCAGGGCCACAGTCTCATCACAGTTCATCTTCAGACGTAGAAACACTTGTGGTCCCTCAAGTTCCTCAGATAGGAAAAACTCTTCCCACACTTGTCGCACATGAACTGTTTCTCCCCAGTGTGAATCTGCTGGTGGGCTTTCAGGCTGTTGCCCTGGTTGAAGCTGCGTCCGCACGTGTCGCAGCTGAACGGCTTCTCGCCAGTGTGGATACGCTGATGTCTGTTCAGGTTGCCCGTGTTGCTGAAACATTTGCCACATGTGTTACAGCTGAACGGCTTCTCACCTGTGTGGACCACCTTTAAAGGTTAAAAGAAGAAAACAATAAAATAATTTATCATTTTGAAAGCTCCTAAAAAAAGCTGCTCTTTTGAAATTCTCTGCCTCATACTTGATTTTCAAGCTGACTATTTTAGCTGCTCAAACACTGACAGCGTTATAACCAGGTGATGGAGATAGGGATAAAAGTTTATAAAAATAATTAGTGCAAACCAACCTGATGTGATTTCAAGCTGCTGTGCTGTGTAAACATGCGACCGCAGATGTCGCAGGAGAAGGGCTTCTCGCCGCTGTGCGTCTTCAGGTGAATCTTCAGGTAACTGGACGACTTGAAACTCTTGCCACAGAGGCCGCAGCTGTGAGGCCGGTCCACTGTGTGGTGCTGCTGGTGTGAGCGCAGGTCAGTGATGGAGCTGAGCCGCTGCCCACAGAGGACACATGTACATGGAATAGTTGCTGCATGCGTCTGGAGGTGTTTGCGAAGTGAGTCCACACATGCCACCGTAGTGCCGCATGCCACACATGCCAGCGAGTTCTCGCCTGAATGAGACATCTTCTGGTGCATCTTCAAAGCGCTCTTCTGGATGAAACATTTGCCACATGTCTCGCAGCTGAAGGGACGCTCACCTGTGTGTATCCGCTGATGGCCTTTCAGAGTGTCAGCCTGGTTGAAGCTCTTGCCACAAGTCTCGCACCTGAAAGGTTTTTCCCCCGTGTGTATGCGCAGGTGGCGCTGCAGGTTACCTTGTATTGTAAAGCTTTTGTTGCAGTACTGGCAGTTGTAGGCCCGCTCTCCCGTGTGGACCATCTGATGCATTTTTAGTCCGTGGGCTCGGTAAAAACTCTTTCCACACTGTTCACAGTGAAATGGCCGGACTTCAGCGTGGAGACGCTGGTGATTCCTCAGCAGCTGCTTCAGGGTGAAACCTTTCCCACAAACATCACAGGTATGTGGTCTCTCACCTGTGTGTGAGAGGAGGGACTATGGTAAGATTAACAGAATATGGCATACTCCAGATATCAATGCGAATATAAATTTTTAAAGCTCCTTTAACAAACATTTTTAATAAGCCTGCCCAGGAACAACAGATGTAAACTAGTCTTTGGCTACAATCTGGCAAATCTACATGCAAATGTTCATTAATGTGCACTGTCCCTATTCTAAATAAATAAATAAAATCAAAATAAAATGACTGCATGTAATATGAAAGGGACCTAGTTGCAGTGTTCTGCAGCTTTATCAACAACCTGCTTTGATAAACTTACACTACACTGTCTGACCAGACAGCAGCAGACACATTACATTAGGGCCCACTCACACTTGGTGCAGTTGTCCCATACTGTGCCAAAGCATGAATGTCCCCCCTCCCCTCTCCACCTCT
>JAQFJA010000024.1:26586374-26602388 GCA_029874485.1 Naso brachycentron | reverse complement strand
AGAAATTTGAGAAATTCTGTAAGTTAGTTTACAGATGATCATTCCATCACTTTGGTCCGAACTGAAATATCTCTATAATGATTAAAATGATGGCCATGAGTTTTTAAAAAGACATTCACGATGCTCAGAAGATAAATCCAAGTTGATTTTGGGGAATCCCTTGAAATGTACTTTGTGGTTTTGAGTGAAATGTTTTTAGAACTATTAGATGGGTCGCCATGACATTTGGTTCAGCCCTTCCTGTCCCTCTCAAAATAAATTGTCGTACTTACTGCAATAATTAATCTGTGTGCTTAATCCTGTTTTGGAGATCTGAGGTATTCAAACTGATGAACAGTTTTGATCTGATTTGTATTAGTTTTGGTAGTTGCTTCACTTTCATCGAGCGCCATCGTCAGGTCGGTATTTCTGTTTGACCAGTGCTTTGATTCATGATCAAATATCTGCAAACACTAATGTCATTCCCATCAGCCTCAGCTGCACGTGAACGATAATCAGACACATTAGCATACTAAATAAGATGGGAGATCATAGCAACCTCATGTTGGCATTGTCATGTGGTTGCTATGCTACTTCAAGCACCTCTGTGCTGAATGGTAGCCTCACAGAGGTGCTGGCTTGGCTGTCGACTCAGGAACATGATGTTACCGTCATCCGGCAGCAGTGAGCAGATCGAACACGTTACTTGTTATCAGTGATGAGGACGTTGTCTATTAACCATTCTGCCCATTCATAAGTTGCACAGTTTAATTTTAATTTGTGTTATTGATGATTTTATTATTTAAAACATTCATTTATATACATTGAGCTTATTTTGAAAAAATTTAAAAAAAAAAATACTTCCTTGTATCAAAAGACCAGGATGTATTTTTCTTAGTGACTGAAGCATCATGGCTTTGGTGGGACATGATAAACCTGTTCTGATAAAGTGAACAAACTGGACTCGATTCAACTTCACTTAACACAGAAACAACACTTTGACATCTAGCTCTTTGTAGCTGCACGTCCGCTCCCTGCATGTTGTCATCCAGCAGGTAAAACCAGCTTCTGTTTCTGGCACAATGGTGGACAGTTGCAAAAAGGAAGTTTGACAGAGACATGCGTGTGATGCCTCAGCCAGCAGAAATGCTGTTCGGGTGCATACCGCCACGCGGTGATGTTGACTTTTTTTCCACGCTCTAAAAAAATATAACCATGAACATCCTAGTATGTCCACGTGCCCCCCCCCCCCGACACACACTTTTTTAATATGTTCTTTTTTAATAATTCAGAACAATTTCCTGATTGCTTAACGTTTTGTAGAATATTATGTTGTTTGAGATGAGGCTCTCATCAAAGCAATACAGTTCTACACAGAATAAATCTGTGTTACTAATCTGCTTGTTGCTAATAAATAAGACACAACAGTGACTAATTAATACTTTACACAGGAGAGTTTTCACAGAATAGTTGATTAATCAATAAGTTGACACAGTGCCTAGTTGTATACTAATCATTCATCGGGCTGCTGCTGGGGACACTGGGCTTCTGTCACAGTTGTCATGTGGGACTTTAACACTGTGCACTGTGGGCACCGAAGCAGCTCACAAGCAGCAAGAACAAGGGGCAGAAAGAAAGAAAGAGGGCTAAACTACAATCAACAGAGTGGAAAACACTTTATGAAACTTCACATAGCTTTATCTGAAGAATTATTTTCAAAGTTATTCCGTATTAAATAAACAGAATTTAATGTATTTAGAGGAGGACAGACTCCTGCTCTCCCCGGGTTGGTCCTGCATGCATACGTTAAACCTTCACTGATTGTATTTGAGACCTTTTTGAGCAGAAATACCTTTTATCTCCTGGAATTAATCAACTTGTCAACAACTTTTTAAGAGCAGTTGATGACTAATGAAATGCAACAGTCATGACTGCCCTGTTGTAAAAATCCTGAAACAGCTTCCTGCACACAGAACATGATGCAGTTTACATTACATTTTTTCTGGAGTGAACCTGAAGGGTGACATCCACAATATTATTTTGATTTAATTTTTTCTTAAATGTTTTTTTTAAATGACACTTCAAGTTGTGTCTGATTTTTAGTTAAGGTTTTGTTTTCCACATAGGTTGTAGGAGGGAGTGAGTCGTGGGGCAGCTGTTGGGGTTTGCGATACGCTCTATGCTTTCTGTATTAAAAGCTAGTTCGATTTATTTTTGCTGAGATGTATCACTGTAAGAGGGATACTGTATGTTGTATGTTCTTTTTTTATGTTGTGGACCCCAGGAAGAGAAGCTGTTGCCATGTGTGGCAGCTAATGGGGATCTTCGCAAACAATAGACAATAAGCAACGAAACCAGAATACAAGAAACTGAACTCACATCTGATAGGATAAACCTTCTTTCCTTGGTGCTTTTATGTAGAAACTGAGGACTTCACATCATTTTAGAAAACTTTGTTTTTGTTAACATTCAACTCTATTCCATTAATTGATTTTACAAAATCTCGATTTGTTCTATTCATGGTTGTTATATTTACAAGGAAGGATCCATGAATTTGCAAGTAGTAACACTTGCAAATGTTCAGTGGAAGCTAATGGGCATCCATGGAAGAACAGAGACTAAAACAACCACTACCTGCCAATCTGACACTTAACTCCAATCACTTCTGTCCCACATCAGCAGCCGTCCTAATTAACTGGTCTTTAGTCTGGTGTGTTTTTAAAAGTAGCCTAAGTAA
Source organism: Naso brachycentron (assembly GCA_029874485.1). Lineage (NCBI taxonomy): Eukaryota > Metazoa > Chordata > Actinopteri > Acanthuriformes > Acanthuridae > Naso > Naso brachycentron. Next base: position 26,599,672 of record JAQFJA010000024.1, on the reverse strand, counting down.
CACACACACACACACACCCACACACACCCACACACACACACACAAATATCAGGCCTACTTTCTCTCTGCTGCTGATGGTGCAAAGCGCTGCACTTGCAGGTTGAACTCCGCTATACAGTGAGTGCAGCAACACGTAGCTGAAAATGTGTGGGCTACCTGAATGTACAGGCATGTGTGTGATTGGGTGTATGTGTGTGCGTCCATTTGTGAAGGAAGGACAGCTATGCAAATCTCTCTCTGTGTAAAACAGAACAGCAGGGTCTGCTGACCTGCTTGGAGGAAGTCTGTTCCCTCCACAGATAACCTGCTTTGCATCAGTTGCATCTGAAGTTTACGGTTATTTGTTGAGTTGGAGAACAGCAGAGTTAAGCATCGTTTTATGACAGAGCAGCTGAACTCTGTGAGGCTGTAAAATCAGCAAAGCTGTCAAAATGTTCAGGTTACCAAGTTTGAGTCTGTTTTGAAATTAAGCTCAAATCGAACATTTGGTGACTTCACAAAGGGGCAGCGAGGAAAACTGTTGAACCACGACTGGAGGTTGGTCCCCCAGAGAAAAGTCTTATTTTCAGTCTGTCTCTGATATATTTTATGAAGCAACAAGTTACTGAAGTCACAGAATTATGAGGCAACATACAACACAGACCTGCAAGCTGATCCTCCACTGTATCAGGACTATAGTAATTAAATACAAGTTTCTGGACTGCCTAAACACTTCAGTTCAGTCTGGAGGCTGTAAGTGCTGAAGCAAAGTCACTTCAAGAGAACAAATCTAATTTCATTACCTATGAGCAGTCGAACAGACATCTGAACAGTAGTGCTAAAAGTTAAAGGAGGAAAAGTTCAAGTACAACTGAAAATGCTAAAAGAAAGTCGTAGTAATAAAATAGGAAATGAGGTGAAACAGAATAAAACCCACAAGAGATTAAAAATCAGGAAACTGGTGTTAGAAATAAATGTAGAGGAGAGTCAAAAACCCTCTGAACTTGTTAATCAACATCCAGACTCACAGGAATTTAAAGTCCTGTTAATCACTGTTGCGTTAGCTTGATCAGCTACTTAAGTTATTGTAAATGTTGGCCATCAATGAAAAGACAAATTATAAGTCCTCTTCTCAAGAGAAACCTGAACAAACAAAAACCTGAGCTCAGATAAACCCAAAAAACTAAACATGAACAGCACTAAGAAAATGAAACACCTGAAAAGGATCAGACCTCTAATCAGGGTCAAAAGATCACATCAGAGCAAAGCTGAATCCTCACAGAAGTCCTAAAATAACTTTTACATGACTAAAAATATGAAATCAGCCCTTGAAGAGATTTACATGTCATTTCTAACAGTTTGATGACAATCCGTGGTTCAGATCGACCTCTCTTTCAGCTGGAGTGAAATTTTTTTTTAAAAGTTATCACCTATTTACAAGAAGACTTTCACTTTTTGTAAAACCACTTCCTCCAGCAGGGCTGCACTGTAGAACTAACTGCACACAACCAAGGAAACTTATATCAGTCACACCTTTATTTCCTTCTAAAATCATCATGAAATTCCCAGTAAGCACAAAGCAATTAGTTCAGACCTGAGAACGTGCAAATTAACTCATAGTTTGTTGTAGTTACACCGAGAAGAGACACAGATAACTGAGCAGCATGTGCAGTGGGCAGAGATTCGTGCCTGACTCGAGGTGGCAGCTGCCAAACATCCCCTTCATGTTCGTGAATTAATCTGATTTAGAGTCATACATTTCTTTGAAGTCTCTTCTCTCAAACAAAGTTTTCTCTTTCAAAGATTCTTTAAATGTTTCAAGAAAATTAAGATTTTTAGATTTGTCACGGACTGAAGTCGCTCCCTGATGTCAAGTGAAACTCTGATCAGTCATCAGTAACAGTAAGCAGCAGTGAAGGAGCAGACGGGGCTGAAAGCAGCAGAGGACTCTGACCTTGAAGACTTCTCCGTAGGTTCCTCCTCCGACTCTCAGCAGGAGCTCAAAATCATCCTGAGGGTCCCTGGTGGAGATATCCAGAGCCGTCCTGTGCTGGTGATCCATTCTGATGCTTATGTTACTCTAACACTCCTGCTTAGGCATGTCTCACACACACAGACACACACTAACACAAACTCTCTTTCCCTCTCACTCACACACTCCCACACACACTCCCACACGCAGTGGCATCTACATTTATAGGCTACAAAACTGAGAAACTCTCAGAAGTGAGCTGCTGAGAAAACACACTCTGACTCTTTGTCTCTGCTGTTCGGCTGCTGTGTCTCTTTCTCTCTGTCACATACACACATGCACACACACACCTTCCTGTTTCTCAGCCTGCTATCAATCCTCCCTCCCTCCCTCCCTCTCTCTCTCTCTCTCTCTCTCTCTCACACACACACACACACACCTTCCTCTCAAGCATTTTTTCACAGCTCATTTGAATAATCCAATTCTGCTTCCTGTTGGGTGTGTGTGTGTGTGTGTGTGTTGGTGCATGTGAGATACATTTTTGAATTATTTTATGTTGGTGTGTTACAGGTTTGTGTGTTTAATGTTTGTGTAGTGTGTGTGAGTTTTTTGTGTTTTCGTGAGAACCAACATAGAAAAACAATCTTAAAATCTTTTAAGGTGAAGAAATTATTTATTATCACTTTTTATAGAGTTTATAGCACACAGCAAAAATCTGTGTGTGTGTGTGTGTGTGTGTAAACTCGTAGGCACACACTTTGGGAACATACGGCTGCTGCCTACATATGTGTGGCTTGTAGATGAATAATAACAGTTGTGCTTTTTGGGGTTTTCAGCGTAAGTTTCAGTCTCATCTTTACGCCTACTGAGACGTATCTGTTTGTGTGAGCATGAATGTGTGTGTGAGCGTGAATGTGTGTGTGTGTGTGGATGTGTGTGTTGCAGCTTTGCAAGAAGACTCACTCGTGCTTGGAGCTCCCTGTCAGCTTCCTGTTCAGAAGTATTTCTCTGCAGATAAAAAGGGGAGCCCCTTGCATCCTGTTCATGAGTTGAAATCCGTGTATCTGCTCTGAAAATTCTCACTTTCAACTTGTCACAGAGGGAAGTTGGTCGAGACCCCTGGTGTTGCTTTTTAAAGCAGAGCTGTTGTGTGACACACCGAGCTTTCAGCTAACCCCAGTGTTAACCCCTCTGTGGCATCACTGGATGCTTAAAGCAACAAATCATAAGAAAAAAGCGATCAGAACAGAGTGGTGGTCAGCACATCACTTCCCACCTGGATCATCCGTTGAGCTCTCGGCAGACTCGACTCTTCCTGGTCTCAGCTGACAGGCTGCCGGTGTGGCCTTGAACTGCTCCTCCAGCAGGACTCGCAGGCACAGAGAGTGGCTCCTCTGCTGCTCAATGCTTCTCCAAAGCTGAAAGAGGGAAGCATTAAAAAAACTTATGAGGGCCTGAAACTGACAAAGTTTCATTTCCACACATCCCAGATCTGTCTTTAACATGACAGAGCTCCTCTGGGCTGCACAGGCAACAACCTCAAATCATCCAAAAGCTTTGAATTTTAAAATGTCTTAAAAACAGCATCATTTCTCAGTCTTCATGGACCAAATAAGAACCTCAGCAGAACAGTTTTGGTGATTTTGGACTTGCTGACACACTGAACCTCAAGATCCTGACCTGCTCTGATGGTACATGGTGGAATCAGTTCATCGAGAAACACAATGCACCATTTCCTCTCGGTTTTACGGGGAGCAGTGAACCTGACGCTGACTTTTTTTACTTTTGATGCAGAATCATCCCCATCGACATGCATCCACTTTCAGTGCTTAAATGTGATTCTTTTAATATTTGTGTGACAAATGAAAGAGACAGACTGAGAAAGTAGTTGAAACTCTGATTCTCTTTTCACCTCTGCACAGCTGGCCAATCACAGCGTGAGGTGAGGGTCAATCGACAGGTTTCAGAAGCGAACAAATGTTTGAATATGTCCTTCCCTCATTTTGTCAGAAACGCTGTGGGGCTCTCTGAAGCTGTTACATCAAACACACTGACGGCACTGACGCAGCACTGCCCTGAGCTAAATGCTAACAGGCTCAAAATGCCAATGCTAACATGCTGATGCTGAGTAGGCGTAATGTTTACCATTGTCACATCTCAATTTAGCATGTTAGCATGCTAACATTTGTTAAATAGTACTTGATACAAAGTACAACAGAGGCAGAAACTGATTTGAGTGCATCTGGTCATAAAACAAACTAATGAACAAGCTGGAATGTTGACCTGATGATGGCGCTGGGTGACCAATCAAAATCTAGAGGAAGGCCTGAATGTGTGAACCACATTTAAAGGTGATCCAACCGATCATCAACACATAACATCCCACTGAAAAGAATAGAATGATAGAATAGGATAGCAGAATGAAATAATAGAACCTCATGGTGGCGTCAGAGGAAAAGTCAAAGGATCGTCAGTCAGTGGGTTCATCCTCTTAGGATTAAGAGAAATGAACAATGCAGTGTCTCATGAACACAGAAAACATTTTGACAAGATTTTTCAGTGGCTTCCTGTATTTTTTTCTTTGCTTGGCTGATATGCTTTTGCAGCATGCTGCTGCTGCTGCAGGATGTTCAAAGTTTCATCTCATCTCATTTAACTGAAACACAAAAACAGATGCGAACCCTCATCTGACTTCACTCGTCCAGAAATTAACGGGCTGCTTCAGACAAAGCGTCTGTGAGTTTATAAAGATTAAACAGACAGTGAAGTAGCTGAGTGTGTGTTAATTATTAAAAGGCTGAAACAGAGAACACAATGAAAGGAAGACAACATCTGTCTTGGCATCAAAACATGATACCATCTTCATCGTCTGACATTTATCCTTCTTCTCCCTCTGCTCTTTCTGAAGGCTGCTTGTCTGCCGTCACATTTGACACATAACTCACAAACACCCACATGTGACAGACAGACAGACAGACACACACACTCACACAGCACAAATAACTGCCTTTTAACCTCAACTCAGCAATGCCAGCAGGACCATTGAGGTTCATAAAGATTGTCCCACATACCTGACCTATGAAGCATTTAGGTGGACTATGAACTCCAGACTGTCTGACAGTTCGACTATAAGGGCAACAAACGTGTGTGTGTGTGAAAAAAGAAACGATGAAGTGCTCCATAGTTCACCTCACAAGATGCAATTTGTTCTTTTACTTAATTTAGCAAACTTGACAGTTAGATATAATTTAGCTTGTCAGACTCACTTTAACTTTCTGTCGTTCTACATTTGATTTCATTGCCAAAATATATTTTTAATGGACTGACAGCGGTGGATTTAACAGTACTTAGAAGAGCCTGACACAGACAGAGAGAATGATAAAACACACTTTTCTATTGTCTTCTTGAAAACTATGCTAATGTTACTGCACCGATATATGCACGTGTAAATCTATGATGTTACTGTATGAAGGCGACTTTTTTTCTTTTCCTTTTTTTTAAATTGCAAGAAATGAAGGCGACTGACGCTGACGAAGTGAAGAGTTTACTGCCCTCGAGTGGTGACAGTGGGGAACTGCAACAGGTGGCATAATTACACCTCCAGTGTACCCGTTTAAAAACACAGTAAGCAAAATGACACAATCAGTCACAATCAATCAAAAGTGAACATCATTAATTTCCGACAAGTATTTGTCTCAATTAGAACCACACGGCAATGAAGCAACAGTTATCGTCATGATGTGATGTGTGATTGTAAAATAATGTTACACATAATGAGACAAGCTAGATTCAGAGCAAGCGAGCATCTTAATTAGCAATGATTCAGCGTTAACGTTAATCATCATCTAAAAGCAAAATTTACATTAGCATAGTTAGCACAGGAATACGAGTAGCCGGCGGCGCTGTTACTACTCTCAAAACTTTCAGTTGGTCGTCTTAATTTGAAATTACTGACAGGAAGTGTATGCTGTAATGTTGATATTGGGGCTAACTTTATGAATTTAATATGCTGCCATTTCTCACTTTGACCACGGGGTGGCAGTATAACTCATTCTAAATAATTAACATCGCCCATTGAAGGCATTCGCAGTAGGAGTGTGTGAATTCCATTAACCGATCCATGGTGCCAATAGTGTTTTATCGCTCCCAAGAAGCCATAATATGGAACAAAAAAATTAAAATACTAAAATCAGCGTCAACGTATACATAAAAGCTTTATATGTCTTCCGGTAAATTCTTTCAAAACACATTGTTAACACAAAGACTCGTCCTGGGTCAAGTGTAAGCAAGCTAGGTCCAGAGCTAGCAAGCATCTCAACTAGCATTAGTTTCATAACGGTGACAGCAAAACTAAAATAGCAAAGATATAGCAAGAGTAAGAGTAGCCAGTGGCTCTGTTACCTTCGCCGTGCATGTTAAGAGCACTGAAAACTGATTTAGACATTTGTCTCCATTTCTGTTCCGTTTGATGTAGCAAGCATCTTCATAGTTTGGTATTTACAAAAACGGTCAATAACAGCTGTCAGGGTTAGTGAACGCTACCCAAAAACCGATGATGATTTTAAAAAGGGTAATATCCGTTTTTGAAACTTTCAGCTGGTCATTTTATTTTGATAATACAATCCCGAAATGTATGCTGCAATGTTGGCGCTACCTTTATGATTTTAATGTGCTGCTATGCTTCACTTTGGCCACAGGGCGGCAGTGAAACGCCTGCTTAACAACGGTACATTTTTTCCACGGAAGTTTATCGCCACCAAGTGGCCATTATATAGCACAGCACAGTATTAAAATAGTAAAAACCATGTATGCCTGTAGTAAAAATGAATGTAAATGTAAATCAATGAAAACGTCAGTGAAAACGTTCTACGTCTTCCGGTTAATACTTTCAAAATACAGTGTCAAACCCGAGCATCAAAAGGGACTACGCCGTTTTCGTCACGTCATGATAAGTTTGGGTTACGTAACTGAGACAGTCGAGGTAATATTGCTACTAGCTACCTTCTGCTTTACTACTTTTCGACTTCTGCAGTTTCACAACGTAGTTTACGAAGCCGTATATAAGCCTATGTGTCTGTGAGCGAAGATAGCTCGTAGTTGTGCCTCCATTGTGAGTTTCCGTACAGTTTCCGGTTGGTCTGTGCGCTGTTCTTTCCGTTCCGACCCTTTTCTCCCTCCGCTCCGGTGCCTTGACTATTCTGTCTCCCACGTGTGGATTTAATCCAGTTTTCAACCAAGTTTTCTTTAAAAAATTGGTGCAAATGTCGTCGTCTTTTGAGCAAATGAGGGCGAACGTGGGGAAGCTCCTGCGAGGGATCGATAGGTATGAATGATGCTCTTAAAAAAAGGATCATCGTGAGAACAAGCTAACGATAGTTTAGCCTGTTTGCTAATGTGTTAAGCGAATGATTACTGAGTTAAGTCAGTGGCGGTCAGCTCGTTCAAAGAGGTTTTCTGCACGATTTCTAAAGTTCACATTTTTCTGTCGGTCCGGTGACAATGTGAACAGTGAAACGTTAACGCCCCTAATTATCTAGAAAACAGAGATTTGAATCAAACTTGTGTCAGAGGAGGCTAACGTTAGCTCGGTCTGTCACAAACACCAGAATAGTCTGATGATTTAGATTTAGATTATTGATTAATTCACAGTCAATACATGTAAGTTTGTTTGAAGCTGCTTAATGAAGCAGACTTTAGCTTGAACAAGCTGCTCATGGTTAAGAGAAATGTCGTTGGTAGAGATTTGTTATGTTTTGATAATCGGTCAACTCAAAGCTCAGTTCACTCATGTGGTCCAGAATCCGTTTCTTTTCAGAAGCTGTTAACACACATGTCAGAGACGGACCTGCAGTGAACCTGCGTTCGATACCGCAGGTCTGACGGATGTTATGAGGGGAAGCCAAGGACCAGGTCCATTGATGGGACATCGAAAAGGAACGACGAGTCCAATTAAATGATGACATTTACAAAGAAATGTCATCATCAGAACACTTAAAAGTGTAACATGTGAATCTGGATGTACTCTTGATTTGTAGCTAAGATAACAGGTGAAGTAATGTGGATTAAAAGGGAAATAATAGAACAGCTGGGACTGTTTTGTCAGTTCACAGAACTAAAGCACTTTGCTGCACTGCTGCCTTTAAAAACAGGCAAAGGCAGCACTTACTACAGAACGGTGTCCAAAGTCTTTGATGATATTTAGTCTCCTGTCTTGATATCCATTTGTTGCCTGGCCCTGCGTCTGACCTGCAGTACCGAAGACGTTTACAACCATGTCACAGGAAACTTGTGATTTAGTGGTCATGATCTTGTCTCTCACAGGTACAACCCAGAAAACCTTGCAACGTTGGAGCGCTACGTGGAGACACAAGCGAGAGAAAATGCCTACGACCTGGAGGCCAACCTGGCTGTGCTGAAGCTGTAAGTTCCTCCGTCAGCGTGTGGGAGCGATGAAAGTTTGATGATCAGAATCATCCGGAGTCTTGTTTTAAAACAGTGTGTGGACTGTTACAGGAGCAAACATGGTGTCTGTGTTTTCAGCGGTGATTCAACTTCTTGTTGGTCACCCTGTTTGGCTTTGTGTCCGTGTGTTTTTGTGGTGCCAACACTGAAAGCTTGTGTTTGTTTTCTTGTGTTAGTGTCTTCTGAAGGTTTCAACAACAGTTTTGTCATTTACAGAAACAACAAACAAAAAAAATCCACTTTGCAGTAACATTAACACTCACGATGCTGATGTGACTTTCCACCTCAGCCAGAAACAAGTTGCTTTACAAAGTTGAATCTCTGTCGCTGTAGGTATCAGTTCAACCCAGCGTACTTTCAGACTCAAGTGACCTCACAGATTCTGCTGAAGGCTCTGACCAACCTGCCGCACACCGACTTCACTCTGTGCAAGTGCATGATCGACCAGACTCACGTATCCTTTTGGTGCTGTTTCATCCGACTGCTGAACCATCTGACTTCACCGTCTCACTGACCTGCACCGACCGATGATGTTGGATGTGGGAGTCAAACTGTTTCGTCAAGTGAAGGTTTTGGCCAAACTCTGTGCTGCTAACATTCTTCGTGGGGGTGGGGGAAGGGGTTTCTGTATGGGGTCGGGGGCGTTTCCTTGACTACAGTGTCGCAGCAAGAGGAACGCCCCATCAGACAGATCCTCTACCTGGGGAACCTGCTGGAGACGTGTCACTTCCAGAGCTTCTGGGTACGACACACACACACACGCACACACACGCACGCGCACACTTATTCTTGCAAAGATGCTTCATGTATAGAAGGTAAAATAGAGGAATAAACCTCAATAAAAGGAATTTACTCAAAGTGAAGGAAACGGTTCTCTTTGTTTTAACAATATATTCTGAGTGACTCGTCGTTTTCTTCCATATTCTGACATTCTGTGTTCAGTCAAACTGCAGGTTGCTGCTTGTTTATTTTGTGTTCTCTGTGCTTCACTTGCTGCCTTCACTGTGTGATTCCAGCGTTTTCTGACAGCTTCCTGTTGTACCTTCAGACACAGAGGAGCAGAAACGCGTCAGGCTTCGTACGGCTGACTCATCCCTCATTAAATGCACAGCCTTGATTGCCTTCCTGTGACGTCTCTGTCCTTTTTGTTCTGATACCTTTTGCTTTGTCTTTGTTCTTCCAAACATGTGAAAGTGTTTTTTTTCCTCTGCATCAGTTGTTCATGTCCTCTTGCTTCCCTTCCTGACAGACGAGTCTCGAGGAGAACAGAGAGCTCATTGACGGCATCACCGGCTTTGAAGACTCCGTTCGCAAATGTGAGATTCATCCTCTGACTCACAGCAGAGAACTTAAAGTTCTTACAGTAAATAAACAGGAAACGACCGCATATTGACTGGATGAGATGAGTCTCACAGTGAATTGTTTCTCTTTCATTCATCCTCCTCTTCAGTCATCTGCCACGTCGTTGGCATCACCTATCAGACCATTGAGCACCGGCTGCTGGCGGAGATGCTCGGAGACCCGCTGGGTAAGAACTTTGAGCCAAATCCAGAGAGGGTCCGACCTGCCAGAGAGCTCACAGCTCCAAAGCTGAAGCTAAAATATGTCCATAGCATCTATTTAAAAAAAAAAAAAAAGTACAGTACAAGCGAGTTAAAGCTTCACTAATCAACATTTGTATTTGATCTAATAAATCAAATGGAGTTTCTTGCAGAGACAAACGTCACTGACTGTCCTGCTCGTCCGTCTCTGTTTGTTCAGACACGCAGGTGAAGGTTTGGATGAACAAATACGGCTGGACGGAGAACGAGGAAGGACAGATCTTCATCTTCAACCAGGAGGAGAGCGTCAAGCCCAAGAACATCGTGGAGAAGATCGACTTTGAGAGTGAGTGCTGACGTTCAAACTGATGCATAAACTGGAGACGGAAACACATTGATGCTTCGACGTTGGTCACCAGCGTGTGTCACATGCTGAACTCGTGTGTGTGTGTGTGTGTCAGTGAGGGAACAGACCTCGTGTGCATGTGCACACAGTGCTGTGTTCATGTCACTACAGCAGAGTCACAGGCTGATCCTCATTTCTGCAACCTGACAGATTTTTAACTGTTTATATTGATTTAATCTATTTTGTTTTATATGAGTTTATTATTTGTTTGCAGGTTGTTTAGTGTGTGGAAGTTAAAATTCTCTCTGTTTCTGTGTCTTCTTACAGGTGTGTCCAGCATCATGGCTACATCTCAGTGATTCTGACACACACACACACACACACACACACTCACTTACACATTAGTTAAGAGAATTTGAACCGGGTCAGTTGTTTTCATAATCAGATTTTCTCAATAAAAATAATTTATCCTGTCCAGCTCGTGTCTGTGTCCTTCATGCTGTTTGAACTTCCTGGAAGAAGTTTCACATCTGTTGCTTCATTTCCAAAAAAATTTCATCATGTTTAAACTGAATTCAGTGGAATTTTTTTCCAGTTCATCCCAGAAATGATTTGACTTCCTCGTGTATCCCGCTGACATCAGGGTGTGTTGGTGTTGTGACCTGCTTAGTCATCATGTTGCTGAGTGTTTGTTTTCATGTATGTAAACTGTGACATGGATTAAAAGGTGACAAAGGAGATTTCACATCTTCTGCAGTCAAGTGATGAAATTTATGTTGCTGCTGTAAATGACATCAGTGAGTATTGTGGAAGAAATGTCAACAGAAACTATAAAATTTTTTTCACTAATAAAATGAACCACAGGCTTTATGTTTTTTAACTGTACCTATTATTACACTGATGGTGAACCGCATTAAGTTCAGTTTTCAAAGTCACTGTGTTAGAACCCGTAACGTGTCAGGTCTGTTTTTATTGGGACGCCACTGCAAGGAGAGTTTGTTTCCTTTCCAATGCAAAAGATTTATGGAGACAGAGTAACTTCACATCACACAGCAAATGTATCACTGTGCTTTTATAATGAGATGTTTATATTTTAAGTTCATGGTGTGTTTTGTTTTCTACCAGCAGTTTATGTGAGAATGTAGAACTTTGGGCAGTTCATGATGTATTTTTCCAAGTTTTGGTCTCAGAAAGAGAAACTACATTTCTGTTTTGGGTTGTAGCTGAAAAATGTGTTTGTGTAATATCTGTTTTTATCTGCTTTAATGGTAGTTCAACAGTTACTGCAGAAATCATTCAGGGAGAAAAAATACCAATGTAATGTTTTTGTCCTTTTACTTAATGTTACACAGAAATTGCACATACAAGTCACTTCCGTTTCACTGTATTTATCACCGAACTTTGCTCATTTTAAAACGAGATTTTGGTTAAACGCTATTTTTCAAACTTGGCTCTGTCCCACGTGTTTAAAGAAAAACCTAAAACACATCAAAGCCAGAATAAAACGTGCACCTCTCGGCCTGGTGAGTATTTGTCGACATTTTGTTTTGTTTAATCACTGAGTCTGATGAGATGAAGTCTCTCTGTGACGCTGAAGTTTCTGACAAAATATTCAGTCCTTCAATTCTCAGACATGGCTTCAAGTTTTCTGGAGTTCACAACAAAACAAACTTCCTTTTGCAAGAGTCAGACGAGGTCTTGTGGCGTGTCTGACTGACACACCCTAGGCTCCGGGAGGGCGTGGCTTGTGTTCACCTGCTCAGGTGAATATTAGGCAGAGTCGGAAGGTGAGTTCAGAAGCTGCAGAAGGTTCAGCGGAACAAACAGCAGCTTTGACATGATCAAGTCGTTGAGCATCTCGTCTGAAGGCTCCCTGCCGCCGCCGCTGGAGGATGATGTGGACTCGGTCTGCTCCGACGAGCTGCTCGGCTCTCAGTCCCGCAGGTGGCTGGCCGACCTGCTGACCGGAGACATGCCTCCGGAGAGCGGGGACCCGGTGACCACGGTGGGCCGGGACGGACTGTTCGTGGACTATCACTTCCCTCTGGGAGAGCTGGAGATGCAGCCCGGGGTCAAGTGGAAGCGACCAAAGGTAATAAAGATGGAAACTAAACCTCAGATTTAAAACGGTGACACCAACATTATAATATTACCCCAGAATTACCAATTTTCAGCAAATTCTATAATTTAATATTATTAAAATGTTCACTTCTAGTCTGCAGCTCTGCAAATGTTCACGTTCAACAAGGCACGTAAATGTTGAACCTACATGAGTTCATCTGAACTCTCGTTACTGACACACACTGTTACACAACATGGTGCAGCTGCTGAAGGAATAACTCAAGCACATTTTTAAAGTACTCGTTCTTCACTTTACATTTCTAATACAACACATTTCCGGTGGTCATTTACCAGCTGGTTATAAAATGTGATGTCACATAGAGTGTTTTCTCAAGGGTAATTAGCTTCATCTCCTCTAATATGAAACATCCAGGTTAATATTCTAATAAAAACACATACTATATATACATAAGAATACACTGCGCAGCAAGTACTTTTACTTTAGATGCCTTAATTACACTGAGGCCCACCTCAGAATACTTTTGTACTTTCACTTAAAAAAAATTGCCTGTAACATATTATTTGCAGCATTAGAGTGTTGTTACAGTGTATGTGAGTACTTCCTCCTGGTTAGTTTCAATACCATAATGATTAATGTATTTATCTCATGTTTTGCATATTAAGTTTCACTCGCTCTCAGCTTCAGCTGTCAGATATATTTGTGTTAAAAATGCTTAAAGTGCACAGAAGAAGAAAGTTGCACAATATGAACACTGTGTGTGTTCATAGTGGCACTCTGCCCTTAAAATGACAAAATAGAAGGAAATAAATGTTAAAAAAAAAAAAAAAAGTTGGTGAGATATGAACTTCAGATTAAAGTCGTGATTTGTTTGTGTAAATAAAAGCTCACAACAATGTTCGGAGCAGGACCGGGACG
>JAQFJA010000024.1:26574325-26586274 GCA_029874485.1 Naso brachycentron | reverse complement strand
TTATAAGAAAGATAGTTTAATATAATGTTTATATAATGATAAAAATTGTGTTAAACTGTGTTCTTATTTTCCTTCTGCTGAGACTGAAATTAATTTAGTCATTTTAGGAACACAGAAAATGTCAACAGGGTTTGTAAAGGAATATAATACACATGTCACATTACTTTAGAAAAAATAAGATGATATCATTTCTATGTGCTCCTTTCATTTCAGGACCTCATTCATTTGTTTAAAGCAACACCATGTCACTTCTAACAGGAAGACTGTTTGTGCTGAGTCATCAGAAACAAACATTTGGGCTGCCCTGAGCCACCAGCCCGAAGCATGGCTCCAGAAGTTTCACCGTTTTGCTTTAAAAAGTTTACATGTCTTTAGAAAAGAAGCTGAAAGTTAGGTTAGAAAATTAAACTGGGCATGCTGTCTTGTATGTGCTGTTTAAGTAAGTAAGTCATCCGGCTGTCTAAATTACTTCTGTCACAGATGAGGACGACTCCCTCCTCTTCCTCTCTGACCTCAGAACTTTGTCACAGATATTTACAGGCACTTATGCCTTTCAGCTTAATGACACAAACATGTTGGTTCTTCTGAGTGTTTATCTTTTCTGTTTTATTGCTCCACTTTGTTTAACTTTTAATAAATTCCTTTTCGTAATCAATCATGGTCTTTTCCCTCCGGCCAGGCCACGATATTCATAGTAGCCTGGTCATAATTCTTCTCTGCAACTTTTTTTAACATGATCTGTGCAGCGACCTCAACCACGAGGGATGATTGGAGGACTGACCCCCTGTTCTTTGCTGATCTCTGGTATGTGTAAATATCCGTCTTCCAGCATCACTTTTTAAAGAGAGAGAAGTCAGAGATACAAATACCAGAGGCTGTACATGGGTGTGTGTGTGTGTGTGTGTGTGTGTTTGCACAACTGCTGTGTTGTTCAAACTCACTTTAGGATGGCATGTGATTGTCATACATCAGCCACACCCCAAAACGCTGTCCGTCATCCTGTTTCTGTCTCTTTCACTTTAACTGAAATGAGTTTTACTAAAGTCTGTTTGTCTTGCTCTGTTTCCTGTTTCTTTCTTTCGCTTTTCCTCTTTATAGATAATTTCAGACAAGAACCTGCGTGTAACCCTGAAACTTCAATTAATGATGTAGTGTCCTTGTTGCACCTGATTATCAGTAAAACTTGCAATTCACAGTTTTCACACAGACTATTTTGTGAGTAGAGAGTTTCCAGGAGATACAGTCAGGACTCATTGCTCTTTGCTCAGTTGATCTTTATAAAGAAACAAAACACTTTGTTCATAAATGGGTTGTTCCTGCTAATGAGGCCCGACTCTGACCAATCCCAGAGCAGAGCTGCACTATAAGGCATCACATGACACCATCAAAGCTGAGGCATGGTCCTGCTACAGTCCATATGCTGTTCTGGCTGCAGTGATGCTAATTGACGAGGACAATCTGAGTGTGACCTACTTCTGTAGGTGGCTCCTGCAGCAGGACAGTCAGCCTCCAGCAGCCTGCACCTCCGCCTGGCAGATGCATCACCGCAGCTCCGGCCTTTCTGTTTTATTGGTGTCACTTCTCTGGGTCAGTGGCTCTCAAATGTTTCAGATCACAAACCCCTGATGGTCAAAAGCTGGACATGAATTAACTAAGGGTTGACTTCCTCTTAACAGGTTGTTTCATCCTGTCAGTATCAGAGGAGGATGAGACGCTTGACTCTATTTTAACATCTTACAAAAAGGAAAGAATAATCAAGGACGTTAAGTCTGAGTCAGGGAGATACTTATTTCTTCTTTCTGATTTAACACCTTCTGGCCCCACATTATCTTAGCTCAGAGAGGTCACAACCTTCAGAACTAAGAGATTGTTTAGTGAAAATAACTAATTTTCTAATTCTATTATTATCATCACCCTATGTGATTTGTACAGACTGGGTAAATTTTACATATCTTGTGGGTGGGTCCATCTGTAAATAACAAAAAAATCTCTCTCTTAAACCCTTGTTTTAAAGATTACCCGCAAAATGTATGAATAATGTAAAAGAAAAGTAATTAGGCTATTAATTTCTAAATTGTAGAGAAATGAAGGGAAAACAATGGCTGCAAGGAGCAGCAGAAAAACAAACAAACAAACAAACAAACAAGCAAACAAACAACAACAACAACTTGTAACTTGTAAAACACAACAGCTTGGCATGCACATGTAGAAATGAGCTAAATGGACCTTTAAGACGGGTATCAAAATGAGTTTGCCTTCAAAATGACAATTTTGCTAAATTAGAAGAATTTGAAGCTAAAAGATTACCTGTTGCGGTTTCGTGTTTAAGTTTTGTCCATGCAAAGGCTAATTGATCTGTTTTATCTGTTACTTCTGCACTCGACCTAAAGTGCAGTCAAGTTCCCAACAAATCTAAACACATCAGTGAGTGAGTATTGTTTTAACCTTTCGTGTTTTTTAGGATTCAGTATTTTAGATTTATAATATTTCATTATTTCGACAGTTTACGTTCAAATGTCACATTCATATTCATGAGCTACCTCGGCCTATAGACAAGGCGGATGGTCAATTCAGAAAAATATACGGATTCACATGAGGAAGTAAACTAGGTTGCCTTCAAAATAAAGTTTCAAACCTTTTCATTAGGGGAAAAGGAGGATAATTAGAATTATTACTCATGAAATCTCAAATTGACTTGAGTACTTCCTGTGAACATTTATGCAACACACGGTCAACGTCTTAATGACATTATATGGGAGGGACATAAAGGAGTTTTTAGCCCATATCTATGTCATTTGGTAATAAAAACAGCAGGCCTATGTTAAATTATTTTTTTTAATTAGAACACACCAATGGAAATCAAATTTAAATCTGTGAGGAAGGCTCCCCAGCATTGACGGTGGAAGAAATGAAATCAGGCTAACTGGTGGCCTGTTCACTGAGAGGTTTTGTGGGTAGTAGATTTAAACTATGCACATGAAGCAGATGAAATCGACTTCGAAAGGTTGCACCGGAAGCGTCGCTGTCGCTGCGTCCGGCTTGTCGGCGTCGTGCAGCCTGTAGGAGCGGCCGGTTCCTCCCAGCAGCCTCGCAGTTCAGAGGGAAAGCTTTTCTTCTCACAGCAGCAGCGGGGATTTTCTGACCGCACACGCCGGATATTCATCACATTAAAAAACACACTCTGCTGAAAGCGGCGAGAGAAGAAAGCCTCTTTCCTGGCTCGTGTATCCCTCCCCATCCCACCTCTCTGATTTGGGCCGTCGTTGCTTTTTTCATTTTTATTTTTTATTTTTGTACGTTTTCCCTCTGATAGTTTCTCTGTGGCGCACTCAGGTATATTTTGCTGACATGGTAGATTATCACGCTGCCAATAACCCATCCACGGCCGGCGGGATGCAGCAGACCTACATGGAGCAGGAGAATGACTGGGACCGGGACCTGCTGCTGGACCCGGCCTGGGAGAAACAGCAGAGGAAGGTAAGCGAGCCAAAGTCGGGCCCAGCTGGGCCGAGTCGAGCCGGGCTGTGAGGAGGAGGCGGCGGACAGAAAGAAAATGGCAGGGGAGGGATGGGATGCGGAGTGGAGGTCAGAGATTTGGTGCGGGCCTCGGTTTTGCTCTAAAACCCCGCAGCTGTTCCCGATGCCCTACTTTATGTGAAGCATTTCCCCCAGCCTGCCTCTCCTCTGAGCCCGCCCGGCTCTCTCCAATGTCACGCTGTTTCATTTCACTCAGTTTGAATGCAGATTTCTCCTCTGCAGCTCTTCGCCCCTCTGTGAATGTGAAAGTATTTGGTTGTGTGTGCAGAGCCCAGCCCGTGTCTAACATTAGCTGCTGCTTTCACTCTTTGAATGGTACATTTTTTTCCCGGCACTTTCTCCCTCCCCGGGCGGAAACAGGGCGCCACATCGTTGCAAGAATCTAAACTGTGACTGTGCAGACATTCGGGGCGTGAGATAGCGGGTCAGACCGCGTTTTTTGGAGGGGTTGGTGTGTTATCGAGGCGTCCTGTCCCACTTGTCCGCCTGCTTGGCTGGCTGGCTGCTCGGAGGCCCGGCAAGACTGACTGAGGCCAGGCGAGTTTGTGCTGCCGCTCACAGGAAGAGCTGACCGATGAAAAGGCGGACATGAAGATTATTTATCCGTGAATCTGTCGGGGTTCAGTATATTCGCATTTTAATCAGTTTTGCACTGAAAACTGAACGGGGTCAGTGATTCTTTCTTGGAAAGGAACGACTCCGGGCAGGTCAGAAAAGCACCTGGGAGAGATTTTCCTGATAAGCCTGAGAGTGAAATTCCTCACATGGTTAGCACCCTTTTAAAACCGCCAGAATATTTTATGAACATTTAAAGATTTACAGCTATTTTAAAAGCAGCCACAAATCCAAAACATATCTTGTGGAGGTAAAATGGGCATTAAACGTCCCTGGCCCTCTTTCATTTGCATATGAGGATCTGTGAATCAGACTGAGAGAGAAAAGTCGTTCAACACCAAAACCACACTGACTGTGCAACACGGAGGTGTTAAAAACTATGCAAGACGGCTGTCATGAGCAGTGCTGATGCTGCTGGGATATACAAGTTTCTGTAGCCGCACTCATTTTACTGCACAGAAATAATTGCCCACTTGCTTTGCTGTAGTAAAATTCAGCATAAATATTTAGACACCGAATAAAATGAAACCACTTGGCACCACAGGGTCCTGCAGTTTTCAGTTTTTTTGACTGAATACTGCAGCCATGCTCTCCATCCTTACCATCAAAATCAGTCTCACTGCTCTCCCAGACATCAACATTTACACAGCATTTAACCTCTCTGTATATAAAAAAACAAGCAGCTGATCTACTCTCCCTCGCTCATCTTCATCAACTCTCATCCAGCTATTCTTCATATTCTAATTCTTCCTCTCGCCCCACTGGATGGCAGTTAAAGGCGTTCACCAATATTCACTAAGGTGACCTAGTTTTCCACCCAGTGTTCCCTGCTATGCTGAATGATAATGTCTGCGCAAGAAATGTGTCAAAATGTGTCATTCAAGCCAGGATTTATTCTAAAATGGAAATGGATGGAGGATGCACTTGCAATCTGGGTGATGGAATTTTCGTTACCCTTGTTGCCATGGCCACATAATAGTAGTAATAATAGCAGTTTTTTACTCTCTAAATCCTCATAAGGGAGTGTAGAGGCATTATAATGAAGTATGATAGAAAGAATCATTGCTTAACAGCGTGGAAAGACTGAGGGTGTGTTCTCGTGTGTGTGCAGTGCTAACCAGACTACGCACCCTGTCTGATTCACTAACTAGCCAGATGACTGACATACTTTCTAGTGGTGTGACAGCATGCCGAGCATTGAATTGTGTATTTTTAATAGTCTACTCAGCATTATAGTCGTCAACATTGGACATTCCTGCAGATCATTACCATCAAACCCGGCCGGTTCAGTCCTCATCTGTTAACTCGACTGCAGGGACTCTGTTTGTCTAGAGAGATTGAACAGGTCAAAGTTTCATCCAAAGAAAAAGTTAACCTACCAATCATTAACAGAGTGAAGCTTGTGCAAAACTGTGCTGAGGTCCAGTCCGTTGTGTTCCTGAATCCTCACTCATGGAGGTTTGGTTTACTGGGAGCAGTCCAGGTTGGGGACACGATCCCCTGCCAAGCCTGAGCTGCCCCGGCGGGGAAACCAAGGGCAAATTCCTGCAGTGTATTCACGCTCACTGTGCCAGTTATTGCGCAAAAGTGAGCAAATACCTCCCGCAGGAATATCAAGTGAGACGTGGATATAATGAGTGTGGGAATGGGTTTGTCCTTGTAGTGTGTGACGGGTGAGTCCATAAGGTCAAAAACGGTGGCAGTGTTTTCCTTCAGGTTGAGTAATACAAGAAGGAAAATGACAGCAGTGCTTTGGATCTTTTTTGGAATTCTTGCCTATATTTGGTGTTCACACAGTAGAGCCTGAGAAACAGGAAAAACTGAGGGAGGAGACAACTGGATGGCATGACAATAGACCTCGGTTTACATTTGAACTAAGAAAATGGAGGTGTTCAGTTCACACCTCTACTTATGGAGGTCACTCTGAAGATTAGCACTTAATCTGCAATAAAATGCACAAACTTGTCTTTGTTTTTCTTTTCAGTAAACGCGCACAAAAAAGGAAAGTTTAAAAATTACCGAGTTTAAAAGAAGACACTTGCCACGCTTTGACTTGTTTTCCTCCCTTTGATTAAAATGTGAGTTTCCCAGTGTGAGTCTGTGTCTCCTTGGCAGAAGCAGACGTTTGTCTTTGCAGCATGTTTCCAGTTGTCCATTTTGTACATTGAGCAACATTCCCAACGCCCCCAGAGTACCTGGACCGAGCCCAGCTGAGTCCAGCTAACTGCAGTTGTTGCAGGCAAAGCTCCTTTCCTGACAAACATGTTATTAAGTCTTTCTCACTGCTCTTGGATTCACCACACGTTGAAACATGTCAAAGCATGCTGTGACGCCACCACAGGTTTAATTGTAACTCTTGGCAGTGTGGCAAGCGGCACATGCAAATCCAGCTCTTAAGCGTCAGTTAGCCTGCACATATTTCCATGTTATGAAGCCGGGCGAAAGTACCGTGAAGTGGGTGGATGAGCTAACCAGGAAAGCAATGAAGTTCACAAGCCAAAGGGCCTGGAGCCGTCTGCATCTCTGGGGACGGCTTGTTCTTAATTGTCATGCTGATGTGCTTATGAAACTGGATTAATTAGCGCTTGTCCCACCGTTCCCCTCGCATGCTGTAGGGATTGGTTATCTCACAAAAAAGATTCAACTTCAGATGATGAAAAAAATGTAATTCAAGCAAAATGTGAATGATCTGATGTTAACATACAAATCAGAGCTATTTTGGTATTTGCAGAGAAACAGACATCAGTTTTAATTCCTTTCCCTTTGCTTTTGTCAGGAGCGTGTAGCACTGATTGTGGATCATTTACTTTAATCAATGAGCTGTTACAGCAGAATCTGTTGTGATCTCTGACTCTTACAACGGCAACTGTATCAACCCGTTATTCTGTTTGCACAGCAGTGATTGGAGCTGGACTGTGACATCAACTCACAGCTGGACTCAACAGTTCACAGCTGTAATTGATAGAAATGGGATTGTAGGCAGGATAATTTGATTCAGGTCTGATTCTCTTTCTGATCTTTCCCATAACTGTGAAACGGTCCATTAGAGCAGTTTGTACTTGTGGTTAATCACGCCTGAATTTTCTTAAAACACACCTTTGAGTGATTTTAAAAAAAATATTTATTTATTTGTTTATTCATTTATTTATTAGGGATTGATCTTAATATCCTTCTGGTTAAATGTTGATTTATAGTTAGAAGTTGACTAGTCTGAAAGTAAGAGAGCACTAAAAACAGTCCAAATTGAGCACAAGTCAATAATACATAAGGTTAAACACTGTCTGAAAAATATTGTTTATGTAGTAAGACATTTTAACCACATTCTTCAATAACCAAACCATATTTTACATGCAGCTGAAATCTGTGTCCTGTGTGTTATTAAGTTTTGGAAATTTCTCAATTAAAAGATGCATCACGATGCGGATTTCGAAGACTCTGCATTGATGCAGAGACACGACAAGTTTGCGTGTTGACAGTTAAAACAGTCTGGATGGAGCTTTATGACCACCTTACACCAAATGCTGAGATCACAAGTGCATGTCACAACTTTAGGAAAACTCTAATGTTTCAATTCCTACTTTTAAAATTTGTGTGTGACTTTGAAGCCGTTTTAAAATGCCCTTGGTGTAAGGACAGCATCAGTTTGCAGCGAGCCTCCGCTGACACACCCAACAAGTGCCCAGACTTGCAACTCAACACACGCACAGATTTATTTCCATTGCTGCCAAGGTGGGCAGCTGGACACAGTGTTAGTTTGTTCTTTTGCCGCCTACTTTCACATGCTTTCTGTGTGACTGGCTGGCAGCAGGCGGAGCCAGTTCAGATGGCCCGGGTTGGCTCAGGACGAGCTGTGAGTGACATTTTGTCTGGACAAATGGATCAAACAATGCATCCTGCCATCGTCTGGGCTCTGGCTAAGATCTGGCTCCATTACAAACTGCTAGGCTACTTTTCTCTCCATGCCCGCCTTTCTGTTCCAAAACATTTAAAAGAAAGAAGGGAGCTGCTAAAGAAGTCCGACTAAATAGCTGCTTGCTAAACAACAACAAGAGACGCTCAGTTTGTAGAGAGTTAAAGTAGCTGATGCTTTGATTGGTTATCCATCTTTTAAGATCTGTGTGATTGGCTGATACCTTATAGCAGGTCAAACCTGGCTGGGGTGTGGTGGACACAAGGAATCTACTCTTCTGTCGGATTAAAGCTGTTATCTTTAAAAGCTGTTGAGTAAATCAGAGTGAGTTCTGCTCATGCAAATCTTCATCTGTAATGAATTTAAATTCTGTTTTTCTGTACTAGATTTAAATATGTGCTGAAGTCACCGCAAGCTCAGACATCCGAATTTAGATCTTTGTTTGACGATTCTTGATATCTAAATCTGTTTTTAGAAGAATGACAAGAAGGAAAAAATCAGGTGCATGTAAGTCCTCTTATTAAAAAGGGAATTTTAAGTAAACTATTTGCAGTTTTGATGGAGTGAGACAGCTTTCTTCGATGTTATGTCATCCTGCAATACATATTTTTGGGATTTGAACAACAATCGATTAGAGATGTGACATGAGCTCTAAAAACTTTTTAACTTGTGTGTGTAGGATATTTAATATTTTCTGAAACTTTAAACAATTTCAATTCAAGCCTTCTTAAAATTATCAGCACTTTAACTGAAATTAGCGTTGGTTACACTGCAGCTCAGATTGCTGTTGATTCAGTTGCATTTTCAGAAGCTCTTCCTGCTTATAAAAATAAAGCTCAAGGGGAAACACAGCTGTAATCTATGACCTTCTTGTCCAAAAGTAGACATTGTATTTGAACTTATAAAGCTCACAGAGGAATACAGTCTTAGTAGTGACAGTAGGTGTCTGCAAGCTTTTTGGAATGTGAGATAATGGAAGTGTACCCTTGGTCATTCCCTCAGTGCCAGCTGATTCCAGGTCAGCTGTGGGAAAGCCCTCCGCCTCAGCTGACCGTGATCCAGAATCAGCCTGTAGATCTAAACAACAAACCAGTCAGTAAAGCAGACAGCCAGCGAGGGGACAGAGCACAGAGGAATGTAACCCCTCTCCAGTTCCCCTTCTGTCTTTCTCTCTGCGCTGCCATTGGCGGCGGTGGGAGAGCACGCAGGGGGAAACATTCCTTTGGTGGCCCATTATAGCCGGCTAGGCCAGTGGGAGGGGGCTTTTTACTAAAGGGGGGCGGGGTATCCTGTTTTTTGCCTGACAGAAAAAAAAAAGAGTTGGGGGTTTGCAGGATTGCAGATGTGGTCTGTGCGGTGAAGACGAGATGGAGAATCCTCCTTGGGGGCAGAGGCTGCTCGCAGGGGGGGCGAGAGTTTCCAGCTGGTTACGATGTGGTGGAAGCTGTGGCGCCAAATCGTTGCCCCGAATATTTGTTTGTTGAAATGTTTTTAGACACCGCCCATGATTAATTGCGCTTTAAAATTTCTGCTTTGTTTCTGGTGCAACAGAAAGTGCAGACCTGAACACACGGCCCAGCGGAGGGACTGTGTTGTACAGTGAAGCCCAGGGCTGGTATTGACATTGGTTGGCTCCAGGCCTGTGTGTTGAGGTGGTGGAGCCTAATGTGTTTCTCTTTCAAAGAGATTTCTTTACGGTCTGTTTCTCTCCCTCTCTTTGTGTGTGAGGAAAGGGCTGCATTTTGGGGCAGAGAGGAGCTCCTGGGTGCATCTGAATGTCATAGAAGCCATGAAGCGCCGGACTCAGTTTATGGCTGACATGACCTCAGTCCGCTTACTAATTGTGGCTGTGTTCACATACTTCCTTTTTTTTGCTATTGTGCATAGTTGTGAGGATTAGTAAATGGCATTTCCCTCTGATGAATTGAAATTGGCAACAATAGGGACTAAGAATTTCCTTTTGGTTGGCTGCCAGCATGCATGTCGATGGTTTTAGCTGGAAGCTCAGTCCTCCTTCACACGTCCTCTAAGTGTATCCTCATCACAAATAAGACCTTTGCACGGTTTGTCATTGTGTAAAAGAAGCATTTTCACCATCTAGTATTTCTGTTGACCTCCATACTGTTTATTCAAGGGACACTGCTGGATTAGCATAATTTCCCAAGTCCTCTTTACACTAAATACTAAAGACACAGAGGTGCTGCTTGTGCTGAAGCAACTAGTCAAAAGATATGTTGAGCATCAAGTAATCATTTAATTCACTGATCAGGTAAAAAGCAGAACATTTGCTGGTTTGTATAGCTTTGCTACATTTCTGTGTATGTCATAGTAAACTGATTATCTGAGTTTTGCAGGATAAGCAACTTAAAGACATCAGCTGGATTTCTGAGACTTTGTAACAGCATATTTCACTTTTGAATTTTTTGATGAAATTTAAAAAAAGGAGAAAGTCTATAATTGAAATTATAATTAGTTTCAGCTCTCAGTGCTCACAGTCTTCTCACTGCAAAAATTATAATTCTTGAGAGATTCATTTCATGAATGAGTAGCTCTTTTCCCAGAGATTATTTCTGCTGTTGGGTTATTACTTTTCTTACAGGCCTCTTGAGACTGAAAAAGTTAAAGCCGATCAGTGATGTAGGATCATCACTCGAGAGGTTTCAACTCCTACTGGAACTCCGAAGGTTCATACGCACAGCTGATTGAGACTTTTCTGTGTTTCGGCAGAGAAAATGTGACTGCACTGGTTGTGCAATGACCTGTGTGTCAATGTGTGTGTTCTAATGCAGGCTCTGTTCTCAAGAAGCTGGAGGGGGTTTTGTTTGCCACAAAGCAGCAGAGGAAAAGGATGTGTGTTTAGGTGTGGTGTGAGCCTGTGTATTTAGATGCCTGTGTGAAGGTTGGGGCACCATTATATTACAAGTCTTGGGGAGCGAGGCTGGCTGCAAAATGAGGGTGCTGCCCCCCCCAGTTTTCCAGCATTCACATAGCTGTGGGTTTGTCTGCCTGAAGCTGCTGGTAAACACTGTGCAGTTAAACAAACACAGACCCTCTCATGTCCCCACATATGGCATAAGGGCTGTGATTTCTCCTAAAATTATTGTTTTCATCATCATACATGTTCCATTTAACACAGGGGGAAATAGACTGAGGAGCATGTTGAAAACAATGCAGTATTGAAAAAGAAAACTGTTAGTCAGCTTTGCCTTTAGTAAGTTCCTCATAAATAAACACCTCGGTGGTTTTTAAATGGAAGGATAACTGAAACCTCACTTCACACTTCCAATGATTGTATGTGTGTAATAGGGCTACACTTATAATGCTTAACAATATCCAGTTTTTATCCTGCATTCACACTGCATTTTCCTCTTGGGGTGTTTTTTTTGTTAATTCAAAGTCCTTTACTTAAAGTCTTGATTGAATGGAGTTGTTTCAATCTCCACATTCCAATGAAATAATTAGAATATGGCTGCATTCCAAAATCAGACCAAGATTTAATAAGACCAAATCAGGTTATCTCATTTGAGTGAGGCTTGTCTGTTTGGGCTACGGCTTGAACCACCACAAAGACAAAAACCAGCTCAACTTTAGGAGAAATGTAGCCCTACATCACGCTGGCAGTCACTTAAAGGGACTGTCTTCCAGCAATCGACCTCTGCTCCTGGAATGGGGAAGGAATAGAGGACACAACTTGACATCACACAGTGGGTCCTGTTATTTTAACTGAGTGACACTCCCATTGCCGGACAGCCCTACATGTATCGCCAGATCACCTAATTTGGTCTGAATGCAGCCTGAGGCCTGAATGATACCAAACAAGTACCATGTTTCATGAATCTGTTTAGAAGTTATGCGCCTTTTTGTTACAGGTTGCTCCCACTGTAAAT